>JAEPRB010000090.1:0-143900 GCA_016758965.1 Circinella minor | reverse complement strand
ATTTTCACCTCCTGCCAATCATGAAAATTCCACCGCCAATCAAAAAAGACCCCCAACGCCAAAATGAAAAAAGGTCTCCGCCATCATGGGAAAAAAAGGCCCGCCAATCATTAGGAAAAATCCTGTATTTTTTTGAGGGTTTGCAAATAAATAATAGTACCACACTTGTACCAAATAAAAAACTAAAAAACTACATTGTACATGATCATTATTTAAACTATAACAGTAATAGTATGACGCCATGTTAATATTTATTCACATGTTTAATAACTACCATGATGTCTCCTTTTTGATATATTTTATGCGTGTATCATCAAAAAAAAATTATAATATGTACGACAAAGAAAAAAAACCTGTTTTCTTTCACATTACACTAGAAGTTAGTCAGACACGCCAACAATATATACTAATGGATATATATGCGTGTTCATATAGTATATACAATAATCTAATTTAGACAATAACTCCTGTCGAATTAATAGCAACAATTAAATACAGGTAAACGAAATAAAGATACTCTTGTTCCCAACCAGCTTGAAGCAAAACCGTTCTATGACAACGACAACGACAACGTTTATTATTTTTTTATAAATAGTCATAAATATAATAATTGGGTAATATATCTCGTTCAATTTAAAAATTCAAAAACTTATGTTTGAATACTATATCCATAGTTCAGAAGTAGATGACCTGAAAAATACACTCGATGTTGTACATTGATGGACTGATACAATATATATTTATATATATTCTTGATGTTTATGAATGACAAGCAAGCAGCTTTGTCTAGACTATAGTTACTGGCGTCTAGACTTCCCCCCCCCTCCTCCCTATATCAGTGAATTCGTATTATAATTTGGTGCTTTTTCAAACTATTCTTAAAACGTACATAATTTTTGTTTGTTACTATATTAATAATATAACATACTAAGTATTTAGGCGTCATAATTCGCTCTTAGAATGAATACGTTACATAGGCAATAAAAAAAAAAGGATACATTATAAAATCCAAAAATTTGGGGAGAAGACTGAAATCATCAGAATCTTTTTCAAGTTCAAGTTACGTTTCCACTGTATCATCTGATAATATAGTCATCAGTTTCTTTTACTGGATTTTCCTAGTTTTAGGCGAACCGAATTTTACAACTTGAAGATCACGTATGTTTTTTTTTTTCAACTTGTCGTAATGGAAATATTTTTATGGCTGATTTTATACGTACATGGAATTTGTCTACGTTAAAATTGATCCTCATGTCATGCGTATTGAAAAGATTGGTCCGCCTATAAAAACCAGAAAAAATTCTGTACGTACAATGAATCAATTTCATAACCGAAATCATTTTTCAATACAACTACGAAAAAAGAACATGTTCTGCTATACCAGAACATAAATTGATTCAATTGAAGGGTACTTTTATTTGGTATATATGTTCCTTTTTTCTTTCCTTTTCAAGAATTTGATACGATCTATCGAGCCCGTTAAAAATCACTTTTTTTTTTCTACGTACATCCCAACCTAAAACCAATTGTCAAGCAAAAGCGATGAAATAGATCATAAGTTAGGCAGATAAAGATCAATAAATACTGGTACAGCATGAAATAAAAAAATTTATACTTTTTACTGTACCCCCTAAAATACTTACATTGAAGTTATCGGTGAGCTCCATATATTTAAAAAAGAAAACTAGAGAGGACTTATGGTTTGACAAATAATAATGTGATATGGCGCATTGGAAATGAAAAGCACGAATTTTTACGTATGTACCAAAGTCTACGCCGTATGTATAAACCACAAGTAGAATCCACAGTACATGTCATATACGTATATATTTTTATTATCGTATCTTGTTTTCTTTGTTTAAACATATTTTAACGTATCATTTAGCATCAGTCCTTTTTTATTAAAAAAAAAAGTGCAACATGAAAACACAGTAGTCCGACCAATTGTTTCTCTTATAGAAATTACGTAGCTCACACAGCAAATAAAATATGGAATGCGTGTCATGAATATCAATGAAAATCCAAATAGATAAAAGTATAGATAGTCATTGCAGGGTGTGCATGAATATGCATAAAAAATTATAATGGATAACTATTAAAGTATGTAAAGTCTATAAGCGACCATAATTGTGATATTTACGGGAAGCAATGAATGGCAATGAGCCTATCAAGTTCTATAATATTCAATGAGATAGTTATAATTGTAGCATTATGAATATCTATGAACTACCATGAACGGATGAATATCCATGAATATGCAGTTTAGACTTCTTTGTGTAACTAATAATCATACAACCAGAAGTAGGGCTTAATCTTCCCACGCTTCCCACGCACTTCTTTTACCAACGAAGGGTTTGAAAGAATCACATTATCATAATAATAAATAATTTGTTATGATAATACTATATATACTAGTAAACAATATATATTAAAGTTTGCGAGTTACCTCAACTACAGAAGTTCTCCATAACTACAGTATCTATGAAACTGGAATTATAAAATCCCATTAAATATTATGTTTATTATAGCTGTTTATGATTGTCTATGAATTATAAAGTCTCTTTATTTTTATTGTACGTACGTACTGCTAATTATATGTTTTCTCGGATTTCTACAACCTTTCAAGGTTTCTTTGCCGTGGTAATAATAAAGTGATGATCCAATAGTAAGTATACACATCATATATACAATAATACAATGCGCCTTTATGTTTTGTTTCGGGTTTAGTTGTTTGGTTTAGATAATGCTTATAAGAGTCATATAATAGGGGTGGCGTTAAACAATCAATTATACATGTATATCCATATAAAATATACATACTGTGCATAAATTATGGTGGGGGGTATGTAACAATAATATTATTTCATTAATACGTTCTCAGAAGTGGTGAATCACATTATTTGTGATCTTATCATTGGCTTGGAAAAGTGCAGTATTTGTACGACGTAAACTTTAACACAGCATACATTCTCTTTGTTAAAGGTACTGATTGTGATGGCATCAATCTCTTATTGTAAGTTTATTATACTGATTTATTTATCATTATAGTTTTGATATCTAATATACTATCAAAAGAATTTTTAAGTGTGAAAAGAGCGGTGTCACTCAATTGTAAATGCATACTTTTACCAAATGTTCTCGTTGACTCAGGATAGATAGTTTAATAAACGTGTTTTCAAGATTTGTTGATGATCTGCGTCACTGGGCACATGGTCTTGGCGCTAAGTTATGAATATATAACACCTCATGATACAGTGTACAACATAAAAAAAAAAAAAATTTCAAGTGTGAAATTATGATTGTTCATAATGATATGGGAACTATTTTTTTTAAAAAAATCCAATTGGTGGCGCACTTCACGTTTTTTAACGATGAGCATAGCAACTACTTCCTTTATCCACAGTTGGACAAAACACAAAATACTTAACTTAAAAAAATCAGCCACACGTAGTTCTACTGCGTACCTGTGGCGCAAGGCGTTGTATATTCCTTACCAGTAATCGTTTTCACAATCAAGGTTCGGGTTGAAAACTAAAAAAGGTATGATTTTCTTGGTCTTTTTGGGTTAATTATATAATAAGGAGCAAAAATAAAGACATTATGAAATAGAAAATTGAATTATACTGTAGCATGATTGTATATACTCACAATAATTATATATATCTAATAACGTGAAGGGGAGTGAACGGTTTTATAGTATTATGCATATGCCCCATGCAAAATCTTTGATTGTGATCAAATCATAAGGACAGTTACGTACACCCTATCTAATACTATACTTATAACATTTAACAGAAAACATCAGTATAGTATTATTAAATATAAAATGTGACTACGTTGGTCCCTTTCCTCTGTTATGCTAATACTCGGGGATTACCCTTTTTTTTCAGTGCCAATAGTTGACTATAATTGTACTCCAAAGAAGATTAAAAGAACACACCTTGCTTGCTAAAACTATATGATTACCACCATGCCTCATTGGGACAAGAAATAAACATTTTCATTATACGTACATGATGACTTGTTTCGATGTAATTTCAAAATTTCATCAAAAGCCTAAGGCGTGTTCGAATTTGAGAATACGGATGTTACTGTAGTAGAGCTGCTACCGCCAGCTATTAGGACAAATTGAGCATAAACTGTGACAATTGTATAACAAATAAAAACCACATCGTAGTATCTTTTTTTTTCAGTTAAAAGTTTCATCATACTTTCTAAAAATAGATGCTCAGCAACAAGTTAAAGAATTGACGGAATAACCATTTAGTTTAAAATGGGATAAACAAATCTATATTAAAATACGTACTATGTCCTATAGTATTTGGTGTCTACAATGGCAATTAGCATAAAAAAAAACCTCGTGATAAAATAAGCATGTGACATAACAATATTGTAAAATTTCTGACAAATTGATGAGAAATAACACAAATTGAGTCATTCATGGTTCAACCAATCCTCTTTAAAGTAAGTTCATGTTTTTATGAGAATGTAGTACATTTGTTGTGTATGTGTATGAAATCATAAAAGCAAAGTCGACCTCAGTTACTATATATAAGAAAACAGAGCTACAATAATAATTATCTCTGTATTCATACAATTAAATCTCACTCTTTTGCTGAAGCCGTGGAAGCTTTTTTTTTTTTTTTTTTTTTTTGCAAATATGCCTGGGGTCGCTAGGAGTATTTAATTAATTTACACCTACCATAATGTATTGAGAATTAATTACAATGTGTTTTAACTATTAACAAATCGCAAGGTAGTTTTCTTTTGCTGAAAGGGACGGATTCGGGGCTTATGAAAAATAGATTGATAATCCCTTTTTAGAAATAAAGTGCGCCGCACAGTTTTGTATAAATAATTGAAAGGATTTATTTAAAGCTGGTGGGGATTTTATTGGTAATATTTTAAAACATGCAGTCATATGCATTGTATATATATAAGCACAGCACTCTTCTTAGTGGCGCCCATACATGATTTTAACTAATCATAATGCAAATGATTTTGAATAGATTTATCTATAAAGTCTTTTTTTTTTTCGTTACTTGAATACAAATAATAGCATTGCTGTACCTGTGGTTTCTGTGTATATGACTGAAAAACGGCTAAGGACTGAATGGATCATATTAATAAACGTCAGGAATTGCAAGGAGTTGGATGGAAATCAGTAAATCAAGATGGTATATATCAGCTTAACCTTGGGAATGATGTTAGTCAGATATTGGTTGGTAACTGCGACCCAATGGATACTGATAACGCTTTTAGGAAGAGCTGTGATCAACCATTATTTCACAACTGCAACCATCACAACAAATTCACAGTACCATCAAAGAATTTGCCTAGTAATTTATTGCAGCAACAACAAATAGTAAAACAGAACGGGTAAATGTTTGTTTAATTAAAATATTCAAGAGGCAGCGTAATAGTACTAATAAAGTTGCTGGCATGTATTTTAGGGACCCGCTGACCTCTATAAGCACTATTTTAGCTCCACTTGACCTCATGACATATAATATTTTACAAGAAGGCTTTTTATCAATGGAAGAGCTAGACTCTTTTAGCACATTTTCCTCTTTCGGGTCAAGTTGTTTTTACGATGAAGAACAGCGACAGCAACAAAATTGTATTCAGAATAGTACCAGTAGAGAATTACTACCATTTTCGACAGATACAACAAAAATACTTTATGATAGCTATTTCAGTGAAGAGAACATCCAAAGTGATACCAATACTTACTATTCGTACGACGATAATATATTAATGCCCATGGAAGAGTTTTCTCAGAAATTATACGACCCAATGGTCCAGCAACCATCGACGTTCAAAATGCCAAGTGCTATTCAAAATAAGAATTTTCAAAAAGATTCATCCCTACTTGAGTGTCAAATTCAAGAGGAACAACAACGGTATGAAGATGAAGAAAAAGCACGGATCGATGCATGGAAAAAAATCGTTGGTCCTGATCTTACTGAATTATTATACCCATTTGACAAGTGCACTATTATTGAAACCGATGATAGCTTGCGTATTCACTCTTGTCAGTCGAACAATAGTAATTCAGTGAAGAATGAATTATTCTTTGGCTATCATCCAAGTTTCCTGCAAAATAAGACAATTGATATTCTCTTAACGCCTAAATGCAAGTCAAGAATATTTAGCGGTGAAGAATCAACTTCATATGATGAAATTATACGTTTTTGTGGTGATGTTGTAAGTCCTCTTTTTTTTTCTATTTTTCTTTATATAAAAATTCTCTTTCATAATAAAATACTATTATTACTAATAAAAAAAATTACTGTAAAAATATTGTATGTTAGATATATGTGAAAATTGCACCCAAAAATAATAGTTATAATCGTAAATGGTTCTCGCTTTGGGTTAAAGAAAAAAAGAATGAAGCAAATAAAATGATAGGCTATATATTTATATTTATTGATATATGTGTACTTGTCGGGCATCTTAAATTTAATGACCAGGTTTGTTATAAAGTAGTGATAGTATTTTGAAGAAAAAAAATTCATGAAGCTAACGTTGTAAAAATAACGCTTTTTAATTTTTCTTACAAGGGTACTATTACCGGCTTCAGTTCCATGCATAGTAAATCTAACACGGCACAAACAAGTTATACCGATAACAACATCGATCCCAATACCCACTACGATATTGAATACTTTATTAAGTATCCAAAATCAACAGTCAAGGGTATGCCCTATCATAAAGTAATAGAAGATTTAGACAAGCCATTAACCACATTTCACGGACTCCATTACTTTATTACCAAACCCGACTTAGAATCCAATGTGTTGGATATTGTAGCGCTTCCCTATATTACCGGGATGATATCTGTATCTTGGGGCGAGACGATAGTATGGGAAAGCGAAACTGTTAACGGCTGCTTATTTGGTGAAGTAGATAATCATGAATGGAAAAAGAAAAAGCCTGTTATCGATCGACTTCCACAGGTACCCAGCGTAATTCAAAAATTTTACCATAAAATTGGTGATTACTATGATGAATTGATACAAGACAGCATGATTTGCAGCAACGAACAACAACCAAGAGATAATAGAAATAATTATAATAACAGCCGCAGTAGAAATAACTTGTTTCACGGTGCTATACTGAAGAGCAACTATTGTAAACAATTGGCTGCTGAAGGAAACGCATGGCCTGGTGTTATTGACGAACAAAAGCGATTATTTACAGCAAAAAACTGGAAGAATGAAGAAGAGTATATTTTGAATCATTTGCATATTCAGTATTCTTATGACAAAGGAGTGCCACATTGGGTCTTTGTTAAGTATCAATTTACTCCAAAGTGGTCTACTAAATTTACAAATTACGCCATTTCCCCCAACCGTGTTGGACATGGATCGTATGGTACTACATATGCTGCTTACGATAGCGTAACTGGTGAACAGGTAAAGCCATCATATATATATTCTTCTATTGGACTCGATCATATTTTTTTTGTTTACGTCACAATTGGAAAACATAAACAATACTAAAAAAGTGATATTACGTTTTGTATAAAACTTATAATAGGTTACAATTAAATATGTTGAAAAAACACGTGTGATTAAAGAAAAGAATCAAAAAAAGAAAACATCGCTACCATTGGAAATTGAAATACTTAAAAGACTTCAACAAAATAAACATTCGAATTGTTGTGAAATGCGTTAGTATTTTTTTTTTGAACTTTGTATATATTTTACATAGTTTTAATATTAGCAATTGTCACTGAAATGTAAATATCATATGTTTTAGTCATGTATTCACAAGATGATGCACATTATAAAATCGTTATGGAAAACTATGGTAAAACATTATTCAATTTTATTGAAGATAATCCTAATTTGAATGAACCATGCACGCGACAAATATTCAAACAAATAGCATATGCAGTTCACCATCTGCATGAAGAACTTGGAATTATTCATCGAGATATTAAAGACGAAAATGTCATGATTGATGAAAACTTGAATATTCGCTTAATCGATTTCGGAAGTGCTGCTTATATCAAAACCGACAGCAGTAATAAGAAGTATAACACAGCTAACACATTTGATACCTTTGTTGGTACAATTGATTATGCATCGCCTGAGGTTCTTACTGGCAACAATTATACAGGACCACCTCAAGATATATGGGCGTTAGGTGTTCTCCTTTATACTATTGTTCATCATTCAAACCCATTCCACTCGGCGGAAGAAGTCGTTAAAAGGAAATTAATATTTCCCTTTGAACTACCTACGAGTAAGTAGCGGTCACAATCTAACATGTTCCTTTGTTTTTTTTTTTCATATGATGGTTTTATGTATGCATAATACTAGGCATATGCATGCGTACATAAAGCAATCTTTTATTGTTCCTCCGTCTTCTGCTTATTTCCTACTTTGCCTTCTTTTTATTAAGTATATGTAACAAATTATTAAGCTGTGAATTAACTAATTTTTTTTTATTATAATAATAGATCTAAGAGAGCTGATTGACAGTATGCTTGATCCAAATATTGACTCTAGGTTTAACATCCAAAACGTGGTGAAACATGAATGGCTCCTTTGATTTAAATAGCAAGGATAAAACATATTTTTGGTATTTATGTACAAGTCAATAAACTATTATTTGTGGCTACAATAAAGTATGTTTTCTTTTATCAATATTTGTTATAACACCCTTTCCGCTCGTTCACGTTTTTCTTTTTTTCTTTGCTTATTATATAAATATACGTACCCTTGTTCTCCAATCTTCCTGATCTAGTATATTATTCGTACTGTTGTTTGCTTTTATAGATATAGACTCGGCTTTATTTTATTATACCCCTTTTGTATTGTAACATTAATTATCATTTCACTTTTTTTTTTCCTCTTTTAAAAACATATGCAATTTATCAAACTAACACAGTGTAACAAAAAATAAATAAAAGAAAGTTATTATGTACATGTTATACGAAATGTGCTGCACAAATCGGAGTAAAAGTGCTACAATGGAAAGTTAATTGTCGTCGCTAAAATGAGGAGCACAAAAAGAGGGTTCATTATTGCTGTGCTTCGCTTGCCCTTTTTCGTGTAAGTTTCTTTTTATTAAAGACACATCAACAATATTGATAATAATAAGATAAGCATCAATGAAGAAATCTATAATGTCTGTGGCACTTTTTTTTTTTGAAAGCAGTTCCATTCATTTGCAGATTACCATAACAATAAATTTAATATCGCGTGGTTTTTTTTTTTTAGCTATTTACTGTTTTATTAAAGAGAAGATCATAGATTACGTACAATGATTTACTTACACAATATTATTACAATTGTCACATCACATCATTAAAAATAAATCAGTTCATTGGATAATACTATTATTTTTATTATTTTGGTCGTTTAATTTTATTTTTATATTGTAATATAAGCTTTATTAGCGCTCTCTTTTAGATTTTATTGTTGGGTCGTCTTGCATTCAAGGAGACACATGTAGACAATTGATGGAAAAGATATTTGATAAAAAAAAAAAAAGGGGAGTACGATGATTTTGATGATGCCAGAATAAAAGGAGTAAAACAGGAGGTAAAAAAAAAAAGGAGAAAGGGGAAAAAAGAAACGCGAGCTGTATGCGTGGGTTCAAGGGGCGAATAAAAAAAAACTAACCAGAAGGAGGATGAGAGTTTGAAGGGAGGTTTGTATAAATGCGGAGAAGGGGGAATCGATGCGAAGGAATTAGTAAGTTGGAGTAAAAAGTGACAGACAGAATGATAGACAGTGCATTTTCTTAAAAAAAATCATTTAAAATAAAATTATAATAATCATGACGCTGTTTTTTACATAAAAAAAATCGTTAGGAGAGATTCAAAAAGGTAAGCAGCTTTTTTTTTTTTTTTGAGAATGTTATTGCGTGTCAAAATTCATCCTGGCGCAAAATACATTGCATTGCAGAAAAAAAGCGAGCGGTTGCTTTTTTTTTTCTTTTTAACATTTTGAATAGTTAAGTTATACATCCAAGAAAAAAAAAACTCTATTTTCCTGTTTCTTTCTTTCACTTTTCTCTCTCTTTTTTTATACACTCTACAACTCTTCCCCCCCTCATTTTCAACTTTTGATTTAGTATACATTTCTCGCTCTTTTTTTTATTTCCCTTTCTTTTTTCTTGTAAGCCCTAAAAAAACTGTTAACCAGGAGTGAAAAAGAAAAAAAAATAATATATCATACCAGAAGCAACATTTGAAAACTAACACCACAACGCAGACTTAAAAGAAATCAATAAATACCAGCAAAGTATTTCTAGTATACTCATATATATACCCTCAAACCGGTTTTATATAATTTTATATCATTCTTTCAATGCAAAGGTTTGTAAAAATAGCCCAATTCCTTTTTTATTATTATTTTCTCCTTGCAACAACACCTTCGCTTTTTGTTTGTTAATAAAGAACCTATTTCCATTGTTGACTTCTTTTTAACTAATTATATTGATCACTCAAAAAAAAAAAAAAACATTTCTCCCCTTTCTTTTTCGTCTCCTACTTTTTTTTTTAACATTGCTCATTCCAACACACGACATTCAATGATTATAACAACGACATTACCTTCTGACACCACTTCTTTTTGCAGCAGCATTATTACTTGCCCGCCTTCTGTGGTTGTCACTCCGCCAGATTCTGATATGCCTTCCAACATTATATCCATGGCAACGACGAAAAATAATAGCCACAATAGTTTCCATAACAACAACAACAATAATAATAATAGCAACAGTAATATTATTAACAGCTCTACATATGATTATGATAAAATGGACACTATAACAACTTCATTACAATCGGAAATACCTATTCATGAGGAGCATAATACTAATATAATATCAGAAGCAAATAACCAAAATAAGATACATGAAAAAAAAATAAGGTCATCATATTTGCAAAACAATTCAACTGTTTTCTGTTCACCATCGCTACCCACATCACCGCTACGTTTTTCTCCTGCCAACAGTGACACTAATAATAAGACCATTGTCGATACCCAAAAAAACATACCTCCGTTTTTCTTCCCTCATGGTAAACCTGTTGCTTCTGAAGAAAGAGATCGTAAAATCCGTAAAATCATGGTAATAATAATCAGTGTCATGTATATAATAACAACTGAGAATGGGGTCGAATATTATTTATAATAATCGTATCAAAACAAAGAAAAAAAAAACAAGAAAACAGTATACTAACTTATAATAATAATATTCAGGCTATTGTACGTCATCTTTATGGTGCCCAACCATACTTGTCAGAACCTCATTTTGTAGCAATTACTCGAACATGTGGATTACCACGATATATGAATATTGCTCTATTTCGAAGGATTGATTTTATGCATCAACGCGATGAAAGAATTACTTTAGACCAATTTGCTCAGTACGTTTATATTTTAGAGAATAACAGCTACCTTAATCAAATTAAATATTCATACTTGTGTAAATTATTTTTTCTAATAATAGTGGTTGGACTGAATTATCGCGAGATCGATATGATGACGAGTCGCTCTTTTTTAATATTCTCAGAAAACCTAACTGTGCCTGGTTATTACCAGAAGACTTTTTGCCTGTATTGGAAGGTAAAAAAAAAAGCTTATTCTCTTTCATTTGTCTATTTTTTTTTTTTGTTCTCGATTGTAACGTTATGAAAATCTTCTTATTTCAGATATTGTACTCCACCATCCTGGCTTGCGGTTCTTGGCAGATAATCCAATGTTCCAAGAACGCTATAGTAAGTAAATTTGTTTTTTATTATTTTTTTCTTCTTGAAATATATTTCCTAACGTTTGAACCGGGGAAATTTTCAAAAACTTCTAACCCAACTAAAACAATCTTCCCCTCTCTTTGTCTCGAATACCGTTTTTTTTCTAGTCGAAACTGTGATTTGTCGATTATACTATGAAGCTCGTTGTCCAAGTGGGAAAATGAATTTAAGTCAATTTCGACGGAGTGATTTTGCAAATATGATACATATGCTTGGACCAAATGTTGATTTAAATAGTGTAAGTTTCTTAAAGAAAAGATCCTGATTGTTTTATTTATTTTTCTTTCTTATTATTAAAAGTATAATAATAATAGACTCGAGATTGTTTTTCATACAAACATTTCTATGTACTTTACTGTAAATTCTGGACCTTGGATGATGATCACGATTTAATTATTTCTGAAGCCAACTTGGCTAAATATAATCAAGCCGCATTGGCTCCAAGAGTTGTTCATCGTATTATGCAATGTGGGCGCATTGCCGCCTTTGCTCGTGATCAAAGTGGTAGCGGAGTATGGGGTGATACTCCCACATTAACTTATCTTGATTATATTTGTAAGTATTTTAAAAAGAAAAATTAGAAAAAAAAAACGAGTAAATAATCCCTTTGATTACATGTGTACTAAACTACCATTAATTATCACTGATATATTTACTCTTAAAATGTAGGGTTTTTATTGTCAGAAGTTGACAAGAGCACGCCAATGGCGATCGAATACTGGTAATGATATCAACGATATTTATTTGCTTTCACTCTTCTCCATATTTCTCCTTAACAGAGAGAGAAAAAACCAGGGAGAAATCAAAAAAAAAAAAATTAAAAAAAAAGAAGGGAGAGATGTTAACGTTACAATCTTAATATATATGTATCTGTATGTAATATAGGTTCCGATGTATGGATACTGATGGCGACGGCGTCTTATCGAGTTATGAGCTAGCTCAATTTTGGCAAGAACAGGAAGCAAGGTATGATCTCATATTGCTGCTAGTACTAGAAAACGTGAAAATAAGCTATGTACTCATATGATGCATACAAAAAATGACTGGACACCCTTTTCTCACACACAACCCGCCAAATCTTTAAATATCTTGTGATATGATACTTATATAGACAGCGATTTTATGGAGTAGCTGATGATGATCAAATTCAATTTCAAAACATTTTGTGTCAAATGTGAGTAAAAAAGAACCCATTTTTCTTTTTCCTTTCTCTGTTGTCGCGAAAAGAAGTGTGACATGAGATGAAAACGAAAAAGGATTGAATTCAGGGGGAAACGATTGCTGACGACAAGAACACTTAATATAATCAATAGGAACGACTTAATACAACCTCAAGTACCAGGACAATTCCGACTTCATGATTTAAAACAAAATGGTTTTCTTGCTGAACGATTCTTTGATACGTTCGTGAATTTTGATCGGTTTCAAATCCATGAATCTTATCAAGGATCTATTCGCGCAAAACGAAAACAAGAACAAGATAGACGCAGACAGTTACAGCAATCGGATAACAATAATAACAATGCATCTGTTGTATCAACCATTGAAGATGAATTGGCTGCTTTTGATGAAAGTTTAGGTTATTTTACCGTTAGTGATTGGTGTGACTATGCCGAGACAGAATATCAGCAATTATTATTAAATGAACGTAACGATATCGTTTGGGATGATGAAGAGGATGAAGATGAGCACGAAGACGATGAAGAAGATGATATCGGTTATTTGGCTGAAGAAGAAGTCGAGGATGAAGAAGAAGAAGAAGAAGAAGAAGAAGAAGAAGAAGAAGAAAGCTCATCTTCATTATTAATAGAAGAACGTGAAGTGATTGACAATGATAGCGACAATATATCGCTTGGGGATATGATCATGTCACCTGTATCAAAAGCTGAAGAGGTTAAACTCTATTCCGAGCAACAACACAACAACGACCATGACGAAACAGAAATGAAGCCAGACATTGTGAACCCTGGAGAATCAAGTAGTAGCACAAGTGATCACGACAGTGATACAAGCGCCCCGACAACGCCCACCAAAGATCCTACAGCACCTGCGCCTCCAAGTTGGGCTACTGCTCACCCTAACACTAATGCAACAACCGGGGTAAACCCAACAACAGAATCTGTTGTTCATAAAATCCAACATGGTGATTCACGTCAAGGACAACAACCATGGCTCTGGCAGCCACATGACGAAGATGACAATGATGTTGAAGAGGAAGAACGTGAGGATCGAGCGACTGAATGGATTTGGTGGTTATCTAGACAAAGATTATCTGAACCATCATAAAAAAAGGTTTATTATCATGGATTATTTTTGTTTATTCTTTTTTCCTTAGAAATCTTTTGCTGTTTTATAATTCGTACCTCTTACTTTCTCCTCCATTTAAAGTCATCCAATCCATTTTGCACGCCCCCCCTCATAGTGTCATTGCAATCCATCACTCTATTCTTTCTTAGTAACTTATATAGCTTAGTATTTTATTTTCTCTTGTTTGTTTGTCTTAATTGTCGATTTCATTTTTTTTACGTTCTTCTTTAGTAAAAATATATAAAAAAGAACGTCGTCTTATAATGCTATTCTTATACTTTACTTCTTTTTCCTTGTTTGTTTGTATCATTACACAAGTAAAGTAAGAAACTTGCTTACATCTAGTTGTGTGGCATGAGAGAGTTGCCTCCCTCCTTGCTGGCACAACATTACACAAACTGGGTTACAAGACCTTTGATGGGGAATGATGATTTTAAATAATAAAAAGCTGGAATTTCTGTATTAAATAATATTTTTATCACACAAAAGATATTTTGTAAATAGTCATTTTTTACCACACCTCTGTTGATATCACGCTATGTTAAATATTTTTTATATAATTATTAACTAGAATAGGATAGGACAGGACAGGATAGAATATAAAATAAAATATTTACATAAAAAAAAGCATTCCACTTTGAAATAAAAAGCTAATCAAAAAGCTGATGAGGTATTTTTACTTTTATTTGGAAATAATTTCTCGCGCCCTGTTTTTTTTTACTTGAATGATAGGTAATGATAACGCAAACCATGTTATTTGTGTGCACAGATAATCTTATTTTCTCTCCCCTTTTTTTTCTCCTTTTTTTAAATTTATTTATGATGTATTGTAGAATATTGGGTCAGAGTTAAGTGATAATAATGATAGTAATAATAATAATAGCAATAGCATTAATAGTATTAGGTTAGTTTATTATTATAATGAATTGACTGTTTAGTTACGATAAAAAATTAAAATGGCTATCGAAAGGATGGGGAGTTACGAATGATGATATTTTATTGCTCAGTCTGAATAATGCATATTTCTTTATAAGCCACTTTCAGGTTTCTGATTGAGAAGAATATAATAAAGTCGTTAAATGATTGTGTCACATTTATTCCCCTCATAAACCAGTTGAATGATCATTGGGTTATCCCAGATGACTTTATTATTATATCAGGGAATGATGGGTAAAAAATAAAAGTGCCTTGAAATAATAATAACCGGGATCTATGCATTCTCCGATCACATGTTTGTTGTGTGTACAGACCAAAAAACACAACACCATCACAACAGTATACCTGTATAATAACTAAGGGCTAAAATCATAAAAATAAATAATGAAAATACATCAAAAATTATCATCATCATTTTCTTTTTTAATCATATTACCAATTTAAAATTTTCAAAAGTATGATTCCCACTTTTTTTTTAAAAAAAAAATAGAAGCAAAAAGAAGTTAAACATGCCATTACGGAATATATTAGAGGTGGAAATGTATTAGCTAGCTGGGTTTAGGATTAACTTATTAATTATAAGACTTGGATTGGATGGGGAGTAAGAATTAGGAAGAAGGAGAACGAGGCAAAGTGAGAGCTGGGCACGCGGCGTTCCGAAAAAATCTTTTTCCTCAACTCACATTTGTCCCCCATCACACACACAACACATCTCAATCCCAAATTGCCCAGCGTTCCCGGCCCAGCGAAACTTTTTTTATACAAAAAAAAATCTTTTTGAATATAAACGAGCCTTTTCTTTTTTTTCTCTTTTATTCTTTCCACTTAAGCCTTTTACTATTTTTTTTTGTATAAAACATTTTTTATATAACAAACGACTCTTTTTTTTTGTGTATAATTTTCTACCTTCAAAAAGAACACATTTCATTTTGCCACCTATCTTATTTTTTAATGTTGTAACCATAAATCATAATCCCGCATACTTTATTTTTCAATAATTTATTTTCTTATTATATAAGTTCCAACCCATCTCCCATCCTCATCATATCTCCACCGCCCTCACTCTCTTCTTCTTCGCTACTCTATTAATAACATACTATATATATTTATAAACAAACAAACAAACAAATACATAACAACAACAATAATAATAATTTAAGAAATACGAAAAACTAATACATTGGATCAAATAATACATAATATATAACAAATACATACACAATGGCCTTGGCAACATTATCACATATTCCAGCACAACATCATTCAGCTTCAACTTCGACGACTAGTAGTAACACAAGCACAAGCACATCGAGTAGTAGTAGTCGTTGGCGTAAAGGTCTTGCAATATTTCAAAAAAGTCGTTCAAAATGTTGGTCACCTATGACACTTGCTGCAGCCACCGAAAAATACGTTCGCCACAAGTCAACAGAGGTAAAGTGTGAAGATTTAACAGCACGCGAGTTTGCGCAGTTGACCGGTATTAAAATTGTTGATGCTACAGTTACTTCTCCACCTATTACTACTATGAATGAAACAACAACTCTTTCTTCTGGAAGCACAACATCTATTTCAAATCGACCACGTATTTGGGATACCGATTTTTGGCAATGCGAACAACAACAGCAACAAGAAGAAGGTCAGCAACAACAGCATGACCGACATCACCTTCATCTTCACCATCGTTACCATCACCATCATCATCACCATCATCAACCACCTAATCCTCGTGTCATTACGAAAGGTCGATTCAAAATTATGATGGGGGAAGATGATGAAGAGGATCAAGAATCGTATATGACAGCTCCTATGAGAACAACTACTGTGATAACTACAGCATTAAATGCAAATCATACCCAGGTGGTAGAATGGAAACGAAAACGTTCCGCTTAAGATTACAACATAACAACAACATTTATTTGTTCTTCTTCGCTCCTTTCTTTTTTTTTATTTAAATTTCTTTCTATATATTTGTATACCCTTTATTACTACCAATAACTCATTTGTATAATATTCTTTCATTACTTTGTTTTTTTCTCTTTATCGAAACCAATCAACAAAAAACAAACAAAAAACTATCCCTTTTAAACCCTTGTTACTGCAGAAGCATCGTTCATACTTTCCTTTCCCTTTATAACTTCATGTTTTTTTATTTTAGTTTATGCAAGCTTAATATGTCGACATTTAGTCTTTTATTTTCATTATTTTAGCGAAGAACAACAAAAATTTCCTTTCCGCCCCCCACATCTAGTCATCAAATTTTTTATTTACTTCCTTACAACAAAAATATTCAATCTTGTACATATAATCATATGTTTGAAAAAACAACAACAAAAAAATATACACACATTTTCGTCATTGTTTATATCTTCCTTTCTCTTTGTTTATTTTTGAGTTTCTCGTGAACATGTTTGCTCTTTATTTTATTTTCTTTCTCCCACACATGCAAACAGCATCCAAGCTAGAAAAACTTACATAGTATGTCAATTGAATGACCCCTTTTAATTGTAATCTTGAGCATGAGTGTGTGTGTATATCTTTTATTTGGTAACTATTTATGGAAAAAAATTGGTTTTTTTTTCTTATGTTATTCCAAAACAAGTGTTGTGTATTAATATACATACATATTCACACACTTTTCAAATTATTCCTTTAAAAGATATAAAAAAAAAAAAATTGATTAATGCCGACAAACAAAAAAAAACAAGATCTTTTTTTTCACCAAATTTGGAAGAATAATTTTTTTTTAAATTTGCCCGTGGTCCTGAAGAAAGTAACTTGTTTCACCTTTTTTTTTTCTGATTTGTTTCACTTTCTATTTTTTTATTGCGGAGAAGTCTGATATATTCCTTTACATTCGCATGTATTTAAATTACGGTTTTGCTATATAGAGCAAGATTGATTAGAATATTCTATTATAAAATACTAGTAAAACTGATGGCAAAAGTCTTTTTGTATTTCTTTTATGTTTTAACATGTATGAAATTCTTTATTTTGAAAGAAATTACAGCGTAAAAATCAAAAAAAGGGTATCTTTATCTGATTACAAATAGCTAATTATACATGGGAAAACTTTTCACTCGACTAGGAAAATGGTATTAATTCAATGACAACCAACAGCTATTATGATTTGGTGAATATTATTAATAATAGCTTTACGTACTAATATTGTACAAAAAATAGGCAGCAGTCCTAGTAACTTTTTTTTTTCATTTCTTCCGTTCTAATATCCACCGTAAAATGCGTTGTGCACTATAAACATATTAATTAAATCACTTTTTGGGAGTACAAAAGAACGATGAGAAAGATATTATTAACAAACAAACGATGTAGAAGGCGAGCGTCAGCAAGGAAAATATAACTCTTATATCGATGTGTCATAACACAAATCATTATCGTGAATTAGTACTTACAGATAAAATCTCGACGTATTTAATATTACTATTATTATTACAAGCTTCAACAGCAAAACCGTACACCAAGAAGAAGGATGAAGTTTATTTGATAAGATTTACCTCAATTTTTAATGATCAGTTATTGCTTAAACAACAAAGATGACTATTCCAAAATCCATATCAACAATGTCATCAGCAGCAATATTGTAGACAGCAATATTGTAGACAGCAATATTGAGAGTTGATTTAAACCGACGCGTATATGGTCATCAACAGTAAGGGAGGTTTTTTTTTGTAGGCTAGAAGAAAATTTATTGTCCTAAAAGTAGAGATGTGATGTAATGAAGGATAAAATATACATTTGTAAAAGCGTGGTGTGGCAATAATGTCAAAAAGCGTGAGTTTGAATTCAGGACGTACTGATAAACCAGGCAGCGAAAGGGAAATGATGTGATCGATAGCAAGCTCACGAGGAGAGATCAAATAACGGGATACAATGCTTTTCCAGACCGGTTGTTTAAGGGACATGTCCATACAAAGTGTTCAAGTGTATCAACAGTAAGGGAGGCATTAAAAATATTGATGTGTGTAGTATATACATATATATTAAAAGAGCAGCATATTTTAAAATTATATTGAGAATTATTATGTTATTGAATAAGAAAAAAAAACACATCGCTCTCATCTTTACAATATCGTACTAATTAATTGATTACTGTAGCGATTGCAAGCAGATCCATCGAAAGCTGACTAATGAAAAAAGATGTACAGCTTTAATTGTTGTTCTCAAAAGTAACGTTTAAAATGTTCTGTAACTAATCTTACACTTCCTATCGATTAGATACGTATATACATGAAATGATAAATGAGTACGTCGTATAATATATTTTAATGAAGATGACGAATCATATTTGTAACCCATTGTTGCATCATTTCGAAGCTTCGTATCTGCGAGTTTTTTCTTTCCAAGCCAGTCCAGCTGGAAACGTTTGTTATATTACAAGCAGCATTTACGAGCACATCACTCGAATTTTTATGTTGTCGATGTTACTGTTGCTGTGATGAGAGTAATAATGATTGCTGTGACAACGACCCGGATTCTTGATTATGCTTTCGACCAAACTGTGAAGTAGACAATAGTTGTTCATTATGTTGTTGCTGTTGACTTTCTCGTTCAATTTTCAAGCAGATCTTCAATTTCTTTGAGTAAAAGTGATTCATCTACTTATTATTATTAACTGTTACTATTAGTTGAAAATTCATACTAACAACATAAGGCTCTGTATGATTGCCATGGATAAATGCGCTGGTATCGTCAATTTTCATATTGTTCTTCTTAATCCACACATAGGCATATTTTGCAGTTTGGATGCCATTTGCTTAGCTTGCATCGGTAGGAATCGGACATCATTAATGCATTACTGACTTCTTTGAGTTTGTCATCAAGTTCTTAACAGTACAGAAAAAGAAACTAATAGTACTTATTTCAGTTGAATTCCTCAAAATGATTTTTATTGTTTTATCCCGCCTGGACTCCTTAGTTATTTTACATGCTTGGAAATACCAAATACATACTTGCTCATGTATTCTAAACTTTTGTTGCCTTTTTGCATTATTTAAATTCGACGACGCTTTGAATTTAGTCGTGGAAATTCTCGTCTCTTTTCTAATGGAAGCGACGTTCATAAAATTTAAAATAAGGTGTTTTTGATGTTTGATCAGTGGTGACTTAGATTTGCAGAGTTATAAATGAAAAAAAAAGATTACTACAAAAGGATTACCTATTCATTCTTTTGTTGTATTCCATTGCTTTCATGTTGACGCCTTATTACAGTTTTCGATTTTGTACGTGGCATTGTATTTTCGTTTAAAAAGACTTAAATTAGCCAGGGTAATTGACAGTTTTTTTTTGAAAAATGCAAACACAAAAAGTTCATTTGTCGATATTATATCATAGCAGCAAAATGACCCGTTATGTTAATAACTTTGCTTCTTCATACTTACTATTACTGATATGTAGGATATATAAGACAATTATTCATACATAGTATAAACGAAGAAGATATACATTATATTATATATAAAACATAGTGTAGTAACATGAAATTAAGAAAATAAATCTTGCTATTTCTTATTTTGTAGTATTTACTTGGGAAAAAAAGCTAGCCAGTAATGGTACTATTATTTATCATTATTGGACGAGATTTTTGAAAGGATGAATTTGAAGTTGTTTTATTATTATCGTCATATATATGTAAAAAGAAAATCAATTGTTGAAAAACTAAAGATAATAGGAAAGGTAACCAAAGTAACCGTTGGTATGGGGACTGGGAACACGAAAAAATAAATTTTTTTCTCCATTGTATACCTTAAAATGATCCTCCTTTTTTTTTTTTTTTTTTTTTTCCCTTCAACAATACAATTTGCACAACATGGAGATTTATCCTAAAAAATCGATCAGGGTAAAATAAAAATAACTTTTATTCCTCCACATTTTCACATTTGATTAACATGAAAGTTGTTCTTCTATCTATGTTATATGTTGTATATTATTATTATTATTATTATTATTATCAGATCGGCTCCAAAGCAGAATTAGATAAAGAGATGCGACGAGTTCAGCGATTATTCAAAAAAGGCGAAACAGAAGAGACATGGGAATTAATAAATCTTGCATTAAAAAACATGAGTGTTTGGACAGTTGAAGATAAAGCATACGAATACGAAGGTTTTGTAGAGCATTTAAAAATATTACAACGACCTTTGATAAAGATTGTATGGGCTATTTTTTATATATTTTTTTATATAATTTTTTTTTGTCTTATACGCACGCGTATATTTTTATATGTGGTATATAATTATTTGTGTACAAACTGATGACCAATTTCCTTTTTTATAAAAAAGCTCACAACGGAACGAACACGGTTAATGGGTACAGCAACAGACTTTTTGAAAAGTTTATCGCAAGCTATGCAACGTGATTATGAAGTTCATGTTCATGATCTATTTGCACCAACATTACTTCGCATGTTTGCCAGAACCAACAAAGTGATGCTTACACGTACACTAGAATGCTACAAAACAATTATCGATCATGCTAAGTTACCAAAGATGATTCCCAAGTTTGCTATCCTTTTAAAATCGAAAAAAGAACCAAGCAAATCCGTACGGCAATGTATCGCAGCTTGTCTTGATAAATTGATTGATATTAACGCACAAGATAACACTATTACTGAAGAACAACAAGAGTTAATTGAAGATGCAATTCGTACTACAGCCATGGATTCTGCTCCAGAAGTACGATTAGCTATTCGTTGTTGTTATAAAACATATTGCACTAAATTCCCTGCATCTGTTTCAGAGTAAGTTATTATTTTTCTATCAACATCTCTCCAACCCCTAAAAAAAAGGATTCCTTTCAACAAAATGTGGAGAATATCTTTTATTTTATTTTATGCAAGTGAAGGGAGAATGCAGGGATTTTTTTTTTCGTTAATGCAAAAAAAAAAAGGAAAAAAAAATACTAATCAGCACATAAATGAAATAAAAATGAATAGATTCGAAGATAAATTACCTGCTGATATCAAAAAATATCTTAATGCATCATCAAAACCATCCAAATTAACAAGAACTAATTCTCGCTCTTCCCTTTCCTCCATCACCTCATCTACTTCATCCTCTAGTAAACCTAATAATACCATTACAGAAGCAAAAACAAATACTATAAAGACAACAACAACGACTACAAAAATGATGACTGGATCCTTATCCTCAAATCGAGTTTCAAAAAATTTTACTCGACCTGCATCAAAAAGTCGATACAGCGCACCACAATTATCAACAGTTAAATTACCAGCCGTTCAACGGCCCAATTCTTCTGTTTCTGCATCACTTTCAACAAAAAAACCCGAAATGCCTAATAACATGAAAAATGGATCCATTTTATTATCAAAACCTGCATCAGCATCAACAAGAACAAGAAAAGTTGGATCAGCAATACAAAACAATAGTTCATCGATAAAAACCAGCGGTGGTTTAGCTCAATTGATGAGAGCGACTACATCAAGTTCACAAAAACTTAAACCAAAATCTAATGACAAGGGTACAGTAAATGGTAGACGACCGATACAAAAAACATTTACATTGGGTGGAATGAAACCAGTTCGACCTGTGATGAAACGATTGGCTAGTAGTATCCCAAATGGCGTAGAAAACAAGCATCCTGCAAAAAAACAGAAAATTGGAGAGGAAGCAACAACTTAATAAATCCAGGGGTGGGGATGGTGAAAACCGAAAAAAGAAGCATATAGTAATTAGAATGAAATGGAATGATGATGATGATGATGATGATGATGATGATGATGCAATGTGTATATATGCAACAATCAATATGACAAAACGTCAACAATCAAGATAAATAATTTATACCCTGGAATTTTCATACATTATAATTGTTACTATTGAAATACATTTATATGATCATTATTATTTATATTTTTATTGTAATTAAAATTCTAAAAGAGGAGTAAACATTGATAACGAGGAGAAATTGTTGTTGTATGTTAATAATGCTAAGCAACAATTGATCACCCATGATGTAAAAAAAAAAAGGATACGCTAAAAAAACGATTGGTGTATCTGTACACATGATTTTGATGAAAAATAATAGACCCTTTATATTAAGTCTCAGCCTTTTTTTTTTTGCTATTCTTCCCATTTCTTTCTTTTTGTAATTCTACTTTATTATATAACCACTCAACCTTTTTTTATTATTAGCTTCTTTTTTTTTTTTACCCCTTTCACGACCTCTTTATATATATATTTAATTATATATATTACAACACATATAAAAAAACGCTGGTATCCCTATATGTCAAAAGGCTGGTTCCTATATTAAAAAAATAAATATAAATATCATTATATAATAGTATATATATATAACCTCCCTCTTTTTTCAAGCTCTTTCTTGTTTCTCTCTTCTCTTTTCCTTTCTACACTGTAAAAAAGAATAATAATAATAAAAACCACCACTAGCAACAAAAAACCAAGTTTTACCTTCCCGAGTATAAAGCATCATGGCCGGTCCAGGTGATGCGATGACAACAAACACCAGTTCAACAACTACCCATGACAACAATAATGGTAATGAAAAACATCGACCTACATTTAACGAACAATTACAAACTTTTGACTTTTGTGGTGACGCCATTGATATGGCATTAAGGTATTCTTTTCTCTCTGTTTTCTTTCTTTTTTTTCTTGAAATTGATAAAAAAAAAGTACATAACACGAGAAACTCATCAACCATTTATTATGAAAAATAAAAAGGAAGTTACTTGCAAAAGCACACCTACCAAAAGAGGCACAGCAAATTGATCGAGCTATGGAAGATTTTGCCAAACGATATCATGAATGTAATCCGGATTTAAGTGATAATTCAGGTATAAATATATGAAGGGGGATTATAGCGATATATACATATATGGAATAACTAATGTTTCGAGTGTATCATCATTATTAGATTGTATATATGCTGTTGCATTTTCACTTTTATTATTACATACTGATGCTCATAACAAAAATGTACGACAAAAGATGAATAAGGATACATTTATTATGCGGACAAGGATTATTGAAGGTGGTGAAGATGTACCAGCTGAAATATTGGATGTAAGTTTCTCTTCTAAATTAATTTTGGTTTGTGAAGAAGAAGAAAATGTACACAAGGTTTGATTGTTTTTTCTTTTTCAACTCATGGTATATACTTTACATATAGATTATGTATGATAATATTGTATCAACAGAATTCACATATGCTGATGGTAATGATGATGATCTATTCAGAGCACGTACACCTACTTCTTGGTTTGGTCGATTAGCGAGAAGTGATTCAAGTAGTACATTAGCACCTGTAAGTGTGAAATTAAAAAGTTTCATTGTATTTTTCCCTTTCGTGTTGAAACCAAGTTTAATTTATTTATCCTTTTCTATTTTTATTCTAATTCTCCACCATAAAAGGCAAATATGACTGAAGATTTATATCCGAAATTAACACAGCTCATGCCGCCCGAAAACACATTTTGTTATAAACGGATACTGAGACCAATTCAATTAAATGATATCCATATGGCATTCCATCATGCAAAACCATTAAATTTGGGTGGTGTTCGTGGTCGTCATTATACAAATAATGATGGTACTAATACGTATACGATTCGAGTGGCGAAAGCTGCTATTCTTGAGCGAAAATATGATATGCTACCTGGTGGCAAAAAAGCAACGGCACGTGGGTGGCGACCTTTTGGTGTCATATTAAGTGGTACACAAATTATCTTTTTTGCAGACGTTTTACAATTCGATTCATGGCTTGCAACAGAGGAGCAACAAGAGGAGCTTAAGCGACAACAACAACAACAACAACAACAACAACAACAAAGAGAACGTGAAGTACCTCGACATTCAACAACACCTACCCATAGTAATAATAGACCCATGTCAGAACGATCTTCTTCTTCTTCATCATCATCATCCACAGCACCCCATTCTTACCCTATGGTCAACAACCATCACAGTCATACATCTCCATCCAACCCATTTCGATTTCCATCTGTATCCACATCCACTGTAGATTCAACAAGTCAAACAGCTTCGTTTACATCTTCCATTTATTCAACTCATTCATTGACGCATAGTATTATACCCGCAAGTCCATCTACACCAACGAATCATCCCCATAACAATAATGGCAACAATAACAATCTCCTTAGACCTGTACAGATTATATCACTTGCAGATGCTGTATGTATTTATGACGAATCTTATACCAAATACTCACATGTATTTCGATTAATGACCGGGGATGGTCAACTATTTTTATTACGGGCCAAAAATAATGCTGATTTGGATGATTGGATGATGAAAATTAATTATGCAGCTACCATTAAAACGACAGGTGTTCGACTTAAACTGTCCTCCAGTACATCAGCATCATCATCGTCTGGATCATCAAGACGACATAACACCCACAATAATAATAACAATCATCATCAAAATGGACAAAAATCTATAGCAGCGGATCGAATAAAACGTGAAGAAAGAGCCAAAGCCAAAGTACTTGAAATTTCGCACAAAATGGTTGAGTTGGAACGATTATTAGAACGGGATTTACAATTACGACGTAATTTGATGGTTTTGGTCCCATTACAAAAACCAAGCAAGGAGCGTATATTATTTTTTGCTGATATAATTGGGAAACGAGTGTATTCAAAACGATGGGAAATGCAACGATTGGAATGCTATCGTGAATTTTTGGAAACGGCTTTGATGGAAATGAATTATTCGACAGCGACGACACGTAAAATGTCAGCACCACTTTTATCACGCTCATTAGTACCTGCTAATTTACTAGCAGCTCATCGTTCAGCAACAACACCAGTTATTGCACAATTAGGACAACAACAGCAACAACATTATCATCATTATCATCAGTTACCACCACCCCGTAGTTATACAGTAAGTCCTATGCCATTTGAGGATGATGCCAATTATGGAGAGGTAATGTGGAGTCAATCAGGGCAAGATACACCTTCATCGTCGTCTGAAATGCTAAAACCATCAACAGCATCATCATCAGAAGATGATGAAAGAAGTGCGCGAAGATCATCATGTCCACAAATACCACCTTTCCCATTTGCTATGGAAGAAATACCAATAACTGGAGAATCAACAACAGGGGCGTTACCGGCAACTTTGGAGAAAAGCAAGGATAAGACAGTAGCATTTGACGTACCATCATCAGTGGAAGCTGATACTAACAATAGCAACCACAATAATAACAATGACAAGGCTACAAGTAAATGGATGAGGCGACGCAGTTGCAGCAATCCAGTTAAACCACAAGCAGCAAATAAACTCGGAAGGGAAAGGAGTGGCTCAGAAGCATCATCCGTAAGAGATGATGATGAACTTACTATAGTGAATGTATCTACGGGTGATGATGATTTGGATGAAAAGAATCATCATAGTGACGATTCAAATCGAGATGATGATGATGATGAAGATATCAAAAATGATTTATAAAAAAATTAGGCACCATCTTAATTTTAAGACCCAGCTCTATGTTTTTTTTAACTCGTGACTTTTTGAATTGGCTTGATTAAATTATTGCGCGCGTGTATATGTGTGAGAGAGGCGAGAGAGTGAGATAGCATCATTTACTACTATTAAATATTCTCTTTTATTTTCTTTTTATATATCTTTTTCCACCAAAAAAAAAAAAAGAGAAGAGGAGAAAAGAAAAACATGTATTGCATGCGATATTTTGTTCCATTATTACTGTTACCATTCCCTGATGCACCACCTATTTTTGTCATCTTGTTTTTGGTTTCATTCTTTTTACATCAAAAGCCTTGGTAAGTTTGATTCAATTATTTTTTTTTAGTGAAAACGAAAATAGATTATTAATACGCGGGGTTTTACGAATGTCATATAGCATTTATTGTACATTACTATTGATCGCTTTATTTTCATCAACTTGTTATTGGGGACAAGGAAGGTGTTGGATCGATTTACATCAATCACGACTTTTTGACGTACGACAAGATTCGAATGCAACTTTTGGACAAGGTGACGGTTGGTGGAACTATAAAGTTACTTTACCTATTGGGCAGTTGAGCGCATAATGGAACAATCACAACAGCATAACAGCAAAATAGCAAAACAACACAATAACATATATTAAGCATTTGTATACCCCGCACTCTCTTTCTTCCTCTTTCTTCCTCTTTCTTCCTTTCCTTTATCTATCTCTTTTTCATCCATTCCATTTCATATAATATCATTTTAGTTTGTACATAAGTATAACATATAAAATATAATAAATCTTTCCACACACAGAAAAAAATCCTCCCCACGACTGTTCTTTATCTATATTAGTAGATATTATTTCTAGTAATAAAAATCAAAACATATGGTTGCACAAGCGAAAAAAAAGTACGCCAGTTGGGGTATATTATATCGTTATTACTTTTATTTATTTATTATTGCGGGACAACAAAAAAAAATGCTTAGTCTCAAACGTGTTTAGTTGAGTATTTTTATAATTCCTTTCTTTTTTTTCTCACTCTCATTCTTTCTCTTCCTTTTTTCTTCTGTTTTTTTTTTCTTCTTTCAGTTTTTCTTAACTAGCATATAATGGATAGTGTCCGTAAACAACTTCGAAAACTTCCACCTGGAGCAGTAATCAAAGTATTACGTAAAGTCTTTGCTTATCCAGCACCAGCAGCTCGCATGATCTTAAATGATATTACTAGACCACGTAAATCACATAAACCTTGGATTCATAAAGTAGCTTGGAATAATGCATGGTCTGGATGTTGGATTGGTGAACATGTTAACAAGTTGGATGATATTGCATTGAAAAGACGCATTGATCAAGCTGATATTATTTTTTTCAATGTACACGGTAAATAATTATTCTTTCTTTCTCTTTCTCTTTGTTTTTCATTGAACAACAGCAAAAAAAAAAGAAGGCGGCGATATTTTGTGTGATATTCATTTTAATTTTGTGGAACAATATATATATACAAAAAAAAAAAAAAATTAAGGTGGTGGATTCCGATTGGGAACTTGTACAATGTATATGGATACCTATATTCGGTGGATCACTTTCCTCAAAAAGAAATATAATTTAAATGCTCTCATTATGTCGATCGATTATAGGTAAACAAACAATAAATATTATTTGAAAACAAAAAGGAAGAAAAAATTCACATCATGTATATACAAAGTGGGGTAATAAACTAAATTGTTGACTTTTAAAATGTATATCAAATTTATTATTATAGATTAGCGCCTGAATATAAGTATCCAAGTCCTGTTGAAGATGTTGTAAAGGCTTATGAACATTTAGTACAGACAATTGGTGTTGAACCAGAAAGAGTTGTTGTTACAGGTGATTCAGCTGGTGCTTCTTTATTACTTGAAATGTTATTTTTGACACATGATCCATCCATGTAAGTTTATTAATGTCATATTATACGGTTGTTATGGTAGCAACAAGTAAGATGTTTTGTTAGTATTGTATAATTAGTAACCAAGTAACAACATTAAAATAGGTTCGAAATTGTAACAGATGATCCAGAAGAAGAAGATATTGGAGGTCCCATGATAAATGAATTACCTCGACCTGCTGGTGCTGTTTTTGTATCTCCTTTAGTTACGGATGAAACTACTTCTGAATCTTGGCGTGTTAATGTTAAATATGATTACATTTCACAAAATACTGCCAAGGTAAAAAAAAAAAAAAAAAAAAAATGTTTACTATTTTTGATCAAAATAATAATAATAATAATAATAATGCTAATTTGAACTGTATATATATTTATAGGTAATTAAACGCGATTATTTTGAAAAAACAACAAATGAACCTGATGGTCCTACAGAAGCAAGTCCAATTCTTGGTATTGCAAAATTACAAACGGGTTTCCATGCATTCTTACCTGAACAAGTGCTTATGTATGTTGGTAACAAAGAAGTATTAAGAGATGATGCATTGGATTTGGCTGAAAAAGCAGAACAAGATGGTGTACAATGGGAAAGTATTGTTGAAGATTGTGTCCATGGTAAGTTTTCTTTTAGCATGACTTTTATTACTGTTAATACAAATATATAGATGTATGTATATGTATATTAACCACACCTATAAATGTTATGTTTGATGAAATAATATATAGATTGGTTCTGTGTACGTGAAGTTGTCAAGGATAAAGCATTGTTGGACCGTGCAGATACAGTTTTTGCGGACTTTTGTTATCGAACTGTGGTTGCTCCACGTGAAGGTCGCGCTGTTGATGAGTTATCAGCACGTCGCGCAAGTGAAGGATTGGAAGCTGTTCCAGAAGGTAATGAAGAGGTTGAGGAGTATGATGATTCTTCAAGTGAAGAGTTTCACGAGGCATTATCTACCACTGATACAGAATTGGAAGCAGCTGTTCTTAAGAAATTGGAAGATCAATTGCCTACGGCCAGAAGCTCAACATTGACGGTCTATGTTTAAACTTTTTTTTTTTCTTTTTTCACACACTTACACACGAGCCCACACTATTATAATATTCACTCACTTTAAACTCTATTTCTTTTTTTTTTCTAATTGAAAAGAACCGCAAATCACAATTCAACATTCACACACTTATCGTCCAACATTTAAAAAAAAGAAACTATTTATTTATTTTTGAGAAACAAACCTCCTCCTTTTTTTTTTCTATCCTGTTCCATTTTTTTTTTGTTACGCGCATTATCTCTACCTTCTATAGTTTTTATAACTTATTACTGTTTTACTTTTTTTTTCCCTTCTTGCATTTTTAATATCCTTATTTGGTTGTACATACTATATTATTATTACTTATTTATTTATAACTTTTTTTTTTCACATGAACAATTTTTTATTTATTTTGTTTACACCAAAATTGTCAAAAAACAAAAACAAAGCTTCTCATGTGCATAACAAATATAATCTTTGTAAAACCCGATAATTTATGAATTGCGTGTGTAAATGAAAAAGTTTCCCAAAAAATGGGTAGAATTGAGAGATGTGGCCCTACTCTATTACCTTGATATTAGATATAACAATAATATAAATTAGGTTACCAGATCGTCGATTTTTTTTTTATTGTTGTGTAAATGAATTACATTGTTGACAATCATGCTAAGCCTATCTACTACGTATGGTTTCATGTCGTACATGATTTTATAACAATCAAGTAGTAGTCTACGTAGGATATAAAAAAAGATCACTGAGGTGAAATTATATAAAAGTTTTTATTTAGAGCATGACATTATTTATTTATTTCAGGGGTAAAATATAAGTTCAATTCATTTAGATGCCCCCCTTATTGTTAATAATGATTCATCATTGCACTTAAAGAAAATTTTCATGCTCTAAAAGTTTATGACTTTCTAGATTTTCCTTTCAATAAATCAAGACATGTGAAAATTCTTCTCTTTTCTTTTAATGTACAAAAAAGTTATCACAGTGTTTACAAAAAAGAAAAGGTTAAAAAAAAGGAAAAAAAGAATAAGAGTAAGTTTTATTTTATTTATTTAGGATGCAGCAGCAGCAATTTGAAGAGCTTGTTTAAAAGCACCTACAAGGGCACCTAATTGAATATTTTCATTGGCACCTTCTGCCAATCGATATCTAACCAAAATGAAAAGTTATAAAAAAAAAAGTCAACAATTAAACTATATATTTTTCCATCCTTTCTTTTTCTTCCATAAAAATAATAATACTTACTCGATTTCTGCTAGATTTTCTAATAAGAATATACGTGTATCGGGTGGGAATTCGATAGCAAGAATATAATAGTAAATTTCACTAATGATATCTTGTAATGCTAATCCTGCTTCTCGTTTCAATTTTTCAACATCTATTTTATTTTTAATTATTTTCCCATGAGCAAAAACCACATTTATTAAGCTGACCCAAACACTCTCACATATTCACTAATATATTCTTAAGTTTCTAATAGATTTGTTGTTTGTATTCTAGTGGGAAAAAAAAAAGAAGAACTTACTCGAATAAATGGTACTAAATTCATCTGACAACATCCATGTGACAATACGTTCAATATCTTGTGGATGTGGATGACCTGTACAATTGTAAATAGCAGTTTCATCTACTCTGTCATAGGCGGCGTGACATGCCTGAAGAATATTTAATGCACGACGCATATCACCATTACAAAGTCTTAATAATGCAGTTTTACCATCGTCTGTAATATTTACACTATATATACCCATATAACAAGGGCCCATATCAGATTTCCATATTTATACACATCCTTCCCATTATCATATATATATATATATTAAATTTACCCTTCAGTACTAATGACTGTCTGTAATCGATCTTCTACTTGTTCACTTTCCAATGGTGCGAAACGGAAACGAGTACATCGAGATTGAATAGCAGGTATAATTTTACTTACATAGTTACAAATTATACAGAAACGAACATTTTTGGTGTACTTTTCAATCACTATTATAAGTTTTACCCCCACCATAAAAAAATTTACAATATCTTTAGTCATCTATTTTTCATTCCTGGTTTAGATTAACCACTGGTCTTATTAATTGATTTTTTTGTCATTACCTCGACGTAAAGCAGCTTGTGCTTGATTTGTCATAGAATCAGCTTCATCCAATACAATCAATTTAAAACCTGAGCTGAAAATAGTTCTTGTACTTGCGAAATTTTTGATTTGTTCTCGAACAACGTCGATACCACGATCATCAGATGCGTTTAGCTTTATATACACATATATAATTAAAATTCTATGTTTTTTTTATATTGTATATATTTATCCCTCCCCCCTCACTTTATTTTCATTATTTACCTCTAAAATCATAGATTTATAATTGTCACCATACAATTTGCGTGCACACGCAAGAATTGTAGAAGTTTTACCAGTACCAGGAGGTCCATAGAACAACAAATGTGGTAATCGGTTCGCGTCAATAAAGGTTTCAACTTTTTTTTTTTAAAAAAAAAACCCCCCCAAATTAATTTTCCAATTAACCTTGAAATATTTATATGTGTGTGTGTGTGTGTTTATGTAAAATAAATAATTACTTGTTGATGTTACGTCTTTTTGCGAAACAAGATCGTCTAATGTTTTCGGTCGATATTTTTCAACCCTATATTAAATTAAAATATTATTGTTAATATTGAAAATCGAATAAAAATTCTTTATTTTTTTTTTCATTACCAAGGCAAGTTATCAGATTGATCATTTTGAGTTGTAGCTCGTAATTTTCCTTTTCCTTTATCGCGTATAACGGGTGTATCAATATCCATAGCACTCATTTTTTTTATTTTAGTACTAACAGTTTTTTTTATCAAAAAGCGCGAATTTGGATTTTTCTCTAGGAACTTAAAAAAGAAAAAAAACGCGCATCCCGTGTTCTGCAATATAACTTTTGAGATGCCGCTTTTCAAACATTATAGGTAGAGACAAAGGTAAAAAAAAGATCAAATATTTATTTCTTCTATGGATGATATACAAAATGCAAGTTTTCTTTATCTGTTATATTAATATATTTCTTTACATATCTATTCGCTTTAAATGATAATTGAATTCGTCGATATCGATTATCTCGAACGTAACTCTTTCGAATATATAAGAACAAAAGAGCTGAAATACATGTTGTAATAATAAATGTTATCATTGCATTTGTGTATCGTGGAAATTGGTTTTCATTCATCAAAAGAGGACCTACGAAATCCCCAAGACATCGAGAAACAACCCCCATACTGGTATAAAATGTTTTTTTCGTGTATCCACTAGTATTGACTGAAATTAAGGTTGTGATGATTGAATATTGTGGTCCAATATTCGCTAGAAATAAACCAATAATAATAGGATGTCCTTTTGGTAATGATATCAATAAAAGTAATCCGATGAGTGTAATTACACAACAAATTGTTGCTATATAACCATATTCGCGAAACCGATTATTAAAGTAAATCGTCATAAAAATCAGTATAATGGAAATGATATTATAAGGAATACTAAGCAAGATTGCTTCAGCTTCCTATAATGAATAATAAAACGTTAATAGTAGAATATTAAATATATCTCAATTTAAATAAATATGTATATTAAAATCATTCACTTACTGAAAATCCACCTAGATTTTTAATAATCAATGTGCTATAAATACTCATTGCACCATTAAGAAGATTTGTGAAAAAGATAATCAAGAAAAAACAATAAAATCGTAATTCTTTAATGGATCTAATATATGTTCAAAATTAATTTCTGATTCTTGGATCACAGCACTATCTTGTATTCGTTCTTTCACAATTTCTTTTTCTTCAGGTGTAAGTCGATACCATCTTGATTTTGCATTATCTGGCATAAATAAGAATGTGATCAACCCCACAATGACTGTAGTAACACCTAAAACTATCGTATACCTGGAAATCAAATTCATGTTTAGTGCTTTTTGTTAACTGAATATAATCCAAGTTATTTACTATTAAACGTTTCTCTTTTTCTCTTATCTATCAAAATTATATAAGATGTACCATTTCCATGAACTAAGTCCATAGACATCATTTAAGTTTAAGAAACCATAACCCGTCACACCACCAATGACACCACCAAAAGCATAAGTTGATAAAATTAAACCAAATAATAGTGCTTGCTCACGCCGACGGTATGTTATAGAGATAATCATCCATACACCTGTAGTAGTAACAACATATTAATTATAAAGCATATATATTACTTAATTAAATGCTTTATTTCTTTACTCTAATTTACTAAACATAAAAACAAAATAGAATATATAATATAATACTAACATGGCATTGCTGCACTTTCCCAAAAACCTAACATAAAACGTAAAGCAGCAAGTTGTTGAAAATTACGTACTAATACAGTGCATCCAAGCGTAACACCCCAAAATATAAGCATTAAACCCAGATATTTTGAAAGAGCAAATCGATGCATAAAATATTGATTTAAAAACTATAATGTTTTATTAGTCAAACTCAAAAAAAAAAAAAAGGAATTATTTTAGGTACAGTAGTAAATAAATGAAAAAGTTTACATACGTACATACCAAAAATAAAAGATAATCAGCATAATATAAAGATCCAGCCCAATTAAATTCATTCCCATTCATACTGGTATCTTCAAATAAATTCATAACTGTAGAATAATTTAATGTAATTTTATCTATATACTTTTTTTTTCAATACAATAAATAAAGAAAGTATAATAATAGTTTATATAAGAACTTGCTCTTTGATTAATACACAATGTACTATTATTTTAGTTCAACGACAACATCAAGTACGTAGTAGTGTGTTGCTATCTTTACCTGAAAAAAGATAATGATAAATATAAATGGTACTGTAGCCCAATTTATTTTTTTGAGAAGCTTTTTCTCTTCCAGAGAATATGTAAATTCTCTGTGTTTGTTGTTCTTATTTTCATTTAATGATAATGAACTTTTGTTTTCCATGACAATAGAAGCATGCGGTTGTACCACAGTAGTAAGCGTACTGCTCTTATAAACATTTTCACTCTTTTGATTTTCGTTTATTGTTGTTGTGGTCATTATTTTGTCATATATAGCTTGTATAATTGTATTATGTATATATATAAAATAAATTTTTATGATGGGTTGATATTGTATTGTTCTTATGCTAGTATTCAAACATAATACTTTATGAGATTTAATTCAATATTGATAGTATTGATTATTTATTATAATTGGTAAAAATCTCTTATGACATACCTCTTTATTTCAAATGTTTACAAAGAATAAAAGAATAACGTACGTATAAAAAGAAGAAGAGAACAGTATTTTATAATGCATTAGAAACACGATAAGAATTTGTCTGACATAAGAAAAAGCTGTACGTACAATAATTTGCTATTACATATCGCTTTATTCGAGTTATGTATTATTTCAACACATTCATTAGCTGAATTAAATATAAAAATTTGGGTGATAAACATTTTATGGAGTCTGATGGGGAGGATTTATGGATTCTTCTCGTGATGGAAATGGTGAGAATTTTCTATATGGAGTTGGAGATGATGGTTAGGTATGGTATTACTACTTTTCTTTTTGATCTTTGTGTTCTTTTTCTTGGTAAAATTGTTGAGGTTGTAATGATTCTCCCACTGCTTCGGCCGTTACTGGTATATAATAATTGTGGTACTATTGTTTGTGATACGTAATAATGATGTGTTTTCTGCTGTGGGAATTAGTGACGATGAGGATGATTGTAAGAAAGATGAGATAGCAGCAGGTGAAACGCGTATTTCATTTTGAGAGTTAATAATAGCGTTAATGAGTAAATGGGCAAGGTATTGTGCGTACACAGTTTAATATGATCGGTCGGGGGATTGCAACTGATAACCCATAGTTTTACATACATTTATGTATAATTACAGCCCTGAAAATTCCAGCTTTTTTATGCTTTAAAGGGAAGTACGTATGCCTATTATCAATATCATTGATGGCGATTAGTATAACTGAACAATGGTTGATTCATAATCTTTTAAATTTTTTTTCCCCTGAACATATTGGCCTACCCGGGGCCCTCTTTCCGCTAGGCGGAAATACGTATATAAGACTAAATTATAAAGTTGACATATATGGCATTTTTTTTTTATCAGTAAAGATAAAATATGATACATAATATTGAATAAAAATAATTTGGTTTATTTATATTTGTAATACTCCATATCTGTTACTATTATTATTATTGTTATTATAACATTATAATATATGGTCCAGAACAGGAGCTATGGAAATATATAGTACAATAACATAGGTACGTACTGTCACCGCTCGCTATAACGATATTCGATATAACGATATTTCGATATAACGATCGGGTTTTGGGGTGCAAGACAGATTAAGCAGGGAAATATCGTTAATTTTATATAACGATATCCGATAGAGTTTTGGCAAAAATATCGTTATATCGAGCGAACAAATAACCTCTTTATTTTTTTTAAAAGGAAATAATATTAGTTTGTTGAGCATTTTTTGTCAAGTTTTAATAATTTGAATATCAAATTTATCTTCAGGCACTGTCTCACTAAAAAAAAATCAGTGATATTTTGCTTATGCTTCTTTCTTATAAAAATTAGATTTGTTTTTTCCCCAATTGTGCTTGTCTAACTTTTTCTTTGTCAATTGACATGGATTTGTAAACAATAATACGTAGACGGTTTATGATGCTTATCATAATATGATACTCGCATTTTCTTCTTATAGGGGATCAGCATTAATTATATGCGATTACGTGGTTGTAATTCAATTAGAAGTAATAAGACGGGGGATATTTGACAACGAAAACTGTACAAAAAAAAGAACCGTTTTATTTTTATAGCTTATTTTTAGTATGGACAATATAAAGTTCTAGAGTTTAGTCTTTTTATAAGACATATAGATACAAATAAGGCCAAGTACATCATATGGATGACATTTTATCTGATCATTATAACTCAGATCAAGAATTCGATATAACGATAATTCGATATAACGATACACTTTTGGTCTGACGGGGTGTATCGTTATAGCGAGCGGTGACGGTATGGCGACAATGTTTTTTTTAAAAATCACTGGTTTTGCATTGATATCAAGATGCTGTGCAAGCAAACGATAACTTCAACATAAATATTGACACGCTGTCTAGTATATTGACTTTATAGGTTAAAGCCTGACATCGACTGTCAATGCACAGGAGCTAAATTTACCAGTTGCTGACTGGGGTCGTGATCTATGTAGAGCAGAAGGATTTTTATGCAGACAAACCTAGACTTTAGAGATGACAACGAAAGATTTTTTTTTCATAATTTAAACTTAACTACTCTCCCTCTCTCTCTCTCTCTCTTTACTACTACTATTATTATTATTATTATTTTAACAAAAATTTCTCATTTCATAATTCCATATTGATTGAGTGAAAAAGGTGTCCGTCAGAAGTTCCCGCTTGCCAGTAACCCAACACTGATATATTCATACCCTAAACTAACATTTCACAAGTATCCAAATTAAAAATACTTTGTCCATAATGGTTACACTTGCTTTCGCGAATCTGTCGAAACTTGCAAGACTTGCCCATATTTGGAATTTTGTATCACAGTAATCCTTGCAAAACTCGGGAACCTCCCCCAAAAAAAACCCCCGATCCCATCACAAAAGAAAATAAACTGCATGAAAATGCTATGCTTGATAATAAACCATCCGTTGTTACGGTCCCTGTTATATTGATTTGACAGCTTGTTTAACACTCAGATCACAATGTTGTTAATGCTAACCGTTTCTTAATTTTTCAATAGAAAAAAAAATTAAAGCTTAACAACTGCATAAAAATTGCTTGTGGAATATTTTTCTACTTCCATCTATTTTTATTTATATTTTTTAAAATAAGGGTCGCACATGTATGGTGTTTTGCCCTCGTTGTTCATTGAGTTCGCATTTTATTTACATTTTTGAAGCAATGTAGCGCTCATTTTAGTGTTTACGATGGGAATTTCCAACTGTAAAATTAGCGGCACAGCATCCGCTAGCACAATATGGTCAGTATAATTATCAGATACTGTTTACGCCGAATGCCAATTAGGGTAATTTAACAATTTTGTAACAATCAGCTGTGGGGATGGTCCGAGGGGATTGCTTAACGTAGTTTATGGTGCCTGTGTTTATATAAACAAATTCCAATTTGATACATTCCGAATATTGGGTGTGTACTTCGAAACAATAATCACTTTTATTTATACATATTCTCGAACCCTCTCTCTTCTCATCTAATTATCTTCAATTACGTTTCCTCACACTAACCGACAGAACCCGATCGTAAGTATACATTGATCGATCATGCGCTATTACAATTGGTAGTGACAGCGATTCTATCATTATTATTAATAATCCATATGCTCGACGTTATTTTTTTATGAGCTGTTGGAGCCAATATATGGGCCGTTTATCATATACACACGGTTTTTCTTAGCCGTTAAAAAAAATAATGTTTTCTAACGCATCTTCTGTTGGTCTCAGAAATTTTTTGGAAACTTTTTTTTTTATTAAACTAGCCAAGGTTTTTCTCTTTTATAGACGGTAACATCAGTAAAGTTGGTTTTATATTTGTCATTCTTCTGCAAACTGAAATGGCCGATCCTGTAATTGGTGCTGCATCAACTGAAGATCAGAGAGGAAACTTCACAAGGGCATTAGCATCGAAGAAGTTGCACAATCTTGACAATGTTCTTGCAGTTGCTGTCACTTGTCAAGAGAGCACCCACAGTGGTGTTAGAATAGAGGATGGGATTATGTGTGGATTAGTCTATTATGAGGTTATAGTATTTTATGGACCTGGTTTTTATGAAAATCACGGAGATGGTGGGTATTGCAATCACGCATTATATGGGCATGTTCGTAAAGTCACATCGAACAAATGGGAGATTGGTTAAATACGTACCTATAAAATAATAATACATTTTATTCTCCTTTTTTCAATCCAACTCTGTGTAAAAAAAAATTGTTTCTCTTTCCCCCCCCACACACACTATTTTATTATATTTACCCCAAAAAAATAAAAAAAGGTTATATGATATACGTAATCATTTTTTTTTTTGCTTTTGATAAAAAGAAGTTAAAATTTTGTATAGTTGAGACCCACTTTTTACACCTAAATCCCCACCAGCGCAAAAAGTGGCGATTGGCAGTACAAATTGATTTCAAAAGTAAATATAAACTGTTTTAGAAAGGGTTGTTTAAACATATGTTTTTCTTTGGTGGTAATAAATATTACTCAAAGTTATATAATTCAAACCTTTAAAAGTTATCATCTCCATGGAGACTGATTAAAATTATATATGGGTTTTGATGGGTAAATTAATTGTTCGATAGTTTGTTTCTCTATAGTTCAATATCCAACCCCTTTCACTTATCATGGAAGTGGTATTGATATGTACATACAATTGTTTTCAATCCAAATATGTTTATATCTATACTATCTTATTAAATTTCAATTGAATGAGACAAGATAAAATTGTTGTCAATAGAATGCTAATTCATATTTTATCATATGCTTTTTTTATTACGTATTATTACAATATTATTAATTATAAAGGTTTCATTATCAATTCTTTTTCTACTATTATTAATAAAGATATATGAGAAAAAAATAGTTTTTATCATGAATTATATTAAAAAAGATAAAAAATAAAAAGAGATAGAGTTTTAACTTGAATTAATTATATCAATTTGTTATGTTTATCATACCATACCAACTTAACTCCTTCTTTTCTGATTTTGTTGAATTGTCTAAAATATGAGTTGGGACTTTAGGCGGTGGATATTTACAAGAGAGGATCTCGTGGTTTAATAGGTGCAATACGTAGTAGTATCACGTTCAATTTTTGAAAAATGTGGTACGTACTGGTTTACGAGTTGTTTGTTGTTGTTCTGTTTCTTCATTATTAGTTGCATCTGATAATTGACGACGCTATAAATCATTATAATAATACGTAATAAGTTTATTTTTCTTAACTATCTAATTTTTTTCATCTCCTAATATATAATTATATATTTACCGTTCGAGTTGTTTCTCTTCCAATACCAAGTTGTGGTAAACCTTTATTTAAACCTTCAAGCATCATACATGCTTTACAAATTGTATTTGAAGACATACAACCACATCGTTCCCATGTTTTGTGTGTTGGCATTTTAATATCAGATTTAATTTCAAATGCTTCACCTGAATGAATAATATGTAAGACGTTTTATGTCATCCACTTTTCTATGGAGCTTATCAAAAGGATCCTCAAGTTAGTCAATTACTGTTTGTGGTAGTGATAGTGGTAATCTTTCCCCTCCATACTGAAATGTTATACAAACCGATCTATGGTTGAACGATAAAGTGCCTCTGCATTTAATTGCAGTAACACATGCCCGCCACGTCCAATACCAAATAGAAAACGAGATACTATAGTTATGCTTTTTTTACGTACACTATCAACAAAGTAATGATTGGGAAATCTTATTTTGTTGAAATCGAAATAAAAAAAAAAGGTATAGTTTTTATTGGTCTACTAGTGTTGACAACAGACATATAAACTTTAATTGACAAGAGTAATTAGTACTATTAAAAAAAATTAAGTTAGTATCTACGTATGATATAATATAAGAAGCGACTACGTACAGTAAAAAGGAGTATGATAAGTATACGAGATCAAAATTACGTACGTACAGTGAATGTTCAAGTAATGGATTATTTGTAAAGTTATAATAATAATAGTTTGTTCAGCCATCTATATTTATTGATTTAAACTTCTTTTTTTTAAAAAAAAAACTATTTTCTCTCCTTCAGATCATTTGCCAGCACACTGCCTTTTAGCGATGAATAGGTTGAATTTGGTTAGAATGAACTCACTTTCTAAGCTTTAAAGGCACAACTTCCATGCATCCCCAAGTTCCAATTTTTTTTTTAATTTTTTGTGGCTAAATTCAACTTCCAAGTAAGATAAAATAAATTAATTAATTTTTTTTTTTTGGAATGCGTTGCACGAAATATGCATAAAAGGTAATGAAAAAACTCAAAAGGACAATGAACTATCAAAGATTAGGTGAACGGATGAAGAAAACAAAAGCTTGACAGAAAGATTTTAAAAGATTTAGATCAAGACTTAAAAAAACATTGGCTGTTTCTATGGAGACAGTTTACTCTATCAACCTTTTTCTTCCCCATCCCTCCTCCCTCTTTGTAATAAAGAGATATTTTTTTTTTAGGTTTTAATGTTCTCTTCTGTTTGTACATACATAAATATATTGTGTCTATAACATTATTATAAATAACAACCTTATACATTAGTTAATATTATTATTATTATTTTATTAATTATTCTTCATCTACAGGATCTTGACCGAATTGACGGTAATCAATCTTTCTACCGCGTGTCCTTCGGCCACCTGGAATAATAACAGATGTATCTAATGCTTCCAATTCATCCTCTATATTATATATATTAATATGTGCACATGTGTATTAGTATGAGTTTATTGGTTCCTACAAGTAGTTTGTTTTATTACCTGAAATATCACTTTTGTCTTCCGCACCAGAGGCTTCGTCATCACTACCTTTCTTAGGCTTTAGTTTCTTGTTACTACTACTACTACTACTACTACTTGAGCTAGTCTTCTTTTTAATTTGTTCCTTTCTAACAGATTTCTTCTTTTTCTTTTTAATATCTTCATCCGATGAGGCTACATCATCCTCTTCTTCGTCTTCTTCATCTTCTATTTTTTTTTTTGCAATATATAAATTGATATTAAGTATATAGACGTAAATTATGTAACCTGTAATAAACTTTTTCTTTTATAATAAATCTTTCTTTACCATCACTTTCATCTATATCTTCTTCTTCTTCTTCTTCTGAATCCACAACAAATGGATCTTTTTTAGTAGGTCGACTGCGATTTTTTGATACAGTAGGTCTGGAACTGATTTGATAGAGATAAAAAAAAAAAGACAAAATTTTTCGTGTCAAAAAGTAATCATATAAAAAAAGGGAGAGAAAGATAAGCGAAATAATAATAATAATAATAATAATAACCTTTCAGTTTTAGTAGTAGCGGTAGTCTTTGCTTTCTTTGGTCTTGGTGATTCACTATTCTCATTACGTCTCTTGTTAGCAAGAGCTTGTAACTTTGATCGCATATCAGACATTGTTATAAGAGTTAAGTTTGAAAAATAAAAAAAATAAAAAAAAAGAGAAAGTTTGAACAATAAAAAAAAAAAAAAAAAAAAGGAGGACGACAAAGGAAAAAAACGCGACGACTTTTTTTTTTTTTTTTTTTGGCTACACAATTTTTTTTTTCCTATCAGGAACATTTTGTAGTGTCCAAAAGGTTTTAAGGTCATTTATAAGTCACACACACACACACATAACTTCCCTTCTTATTACTACTGAGCCCTTGACCTTTTTGAATATATATACATTTTTTTTTTCGTTCTATTTCGTATATTGTTGTGTGTGTGTCTGTGTGTATATTTTTTTTGATTTATATAATCTTTTGTGTCTATTTCTTCTTCCTCCTCCTTCTTTTTCTTCCTCCGTTTTTCTAAATTTAAGCACGCCCCATTTGTTTTTTTTTTAACAAAAATGGTGGTTGAAATGAATCCGAAAAAACGTAGACGCGTGGAACCAACAACAACTTCAAAAACCGATTCTATTGCACGATACCCAGTAAAATGTATTTTATCCAACTTATTACATCGTCAGGCACCACAACATATATGCACTTCTATACATAGTGTAGTTATTACAACACCTCCAAAACCTAATGGGCCAGGAATTCATGCTTTAACGGGTGATCATTACACTCTTGATCTACCTACTACTACTACTACTGATACAAATTCATCGATATCACCTACCAGTAATAATAATACTACTTTACCAGGAACGATAACAAAAGCTAACAACAACATTAATAATAAAACTATTTTGAACAAAACACCCATACGATTAGCAGAAAAATATCATGACCAACATACAATTACACATCTCGTATGGAATCAAAAAGGAACTACACTTGCATCAGTAGATGAAACTGGAAAATTAGCTCTTTGGAATTTAGGCGTATGTGTTTTATTATTTTGTCTAATATTAAAATCATTATGAGTAACTAACGAACAAAAGGAATATATATATATATTTATATGCATATAGAATTCTTCGGATAATTGGTCTATGGCATACAGTAGTGATTTACATCAATCACCAGCAGCTTTATTATGGCTAAATACTGATCGATTGGTGAGTTCTCCTTTTTTTTTATTATTTTTGGATCAATAATAATAATAATAATAATAATCATTATTGTTGGATATATTAGTATGATATACCATTAGCAGATCAACCACAAGAAAAGTTTATTAGAGAACCATTTATAGGTCCACGTAATCCTTATGGTTATCTTGCTCTTGTTGTAGTAACAGTTCATGGTGAAATCAGTGTTCATTTTCAACAAGGTGATAAAATATTTTCACAATTTTCATCATCATTACCACATACTGGACATATGGGTTTAGGTCGTGCAGATATTGGTTGTTTTGGCATGAATTTGGCTAATTCAGGACAATGGTATCGGATATCACATGCATCTTTGACATTTGATAATGGTAAAAAAAAAAAAAAAGAACATATCTTTTTTAATTCATTGAACAAGAATAATAATAATAAGTATTTTCATTGTTGGTTTTTATTAGATGGTAGTTTGTTACTTGCAGCACAACAAGCAAATACAAAACCAAATGTCATTCATTTATATAAAATAAGAATACGATTTCCTGGACGTGTCAATGAAGGAGCTATTCATTGTCAATCTATTACTAAACTTAATTTGAGTGCACGCATTTTACAATCTTCTATTGGTGATTTTGCAAATGGATCATTTGGTGTATCACAAATATTATTGACACGAAAATATTCTAGTATTGAACTTGCTGTAGCATTTGCTGATTCAAATAGTAAGTTATTGTTATTAAAAGATGAGGTCATTGAGTATGAAAAGAAAAGAAAGTAATTAATCTTTTTTTATAGGTGGAAATGGATATTTTGGTAAATGGGGTTTACAGCATAAAACAATTAAAATACCTGGTGATGCAATTGCAAGTGAAAACTTTAGTGGGACTGTCATGGTATCTGAACAATTGGTGAGTTACTCTTATTATTATTATTATTATTATTATTGATATGATAATTTATATGTGCTCATGTATTTTAATAATGTGTTTGAGAAACAGTGTTTGGATTTTATTTCTGGATTCACTATACCCGATCATTTCATTACATGTATTTCAAATACTCGATATGGTGGACTTGTACTTGGTTTATCGGATGGTAGTGTTCATATTGAATTTCGTGATGATATCTATCCAGGAATGGCACGTAGTCAATCGAATATGGGAAAAGTAGAACAATCCATTGGTCCCAATTTTTGGAAAGCAGGGGGTCCACATAAATATAATCAAAGTAATGACTTAGATGCAGTTGCTGGATTAACTATGTCTCCAAATGAAACACATGTTATTTGTTTACTTTATTCTGGAAGATTAGCAGTTATGCGTGTAACAAATACAGATCAAGAAAATAATAATTCAGGTACTAGTTATATGACGTAATTATGAAAATAGTTACTAAACTTTTTTTTTTTTATTTATTTTTTATCAGGTGAATTATCAATGATTAGTAAATTATTAAAACTTACATTACTTAATCAATCCGATGATTTGGATTTGATTTCCGAATTAGTAAGATTAAGTCAATTACCTAATGTAAAAGGTAATTATATATATATATATATATTTATAATATATTTGAAATATTTAATAACAATAATAAACATAGAGAATACTGCTGAAGAAATTATTAGTAATGCAATGATGACTTATCAAGTCTTTTGTAATCATAATCATGTAAATGATATTTTGATATCTCCACAACCTGATGGACTTTCTGGAATACGTGATTGGAATTTACCACAACGAGGTAGAGCTTATGGTTTAGCTTTAGGAACTTGCAGGTAAAAATCAATATTATTATTATTTAAGTAATCTTTACATATATATCTGATCAAATATATATATATATATATATATATATAAATTTATCTTTTGTATAGACGATTATCTTCTACAAATATTCAATATGTTAATTTAAGTAAAGCAATTCAATTACCTGTTATTCTTGAATGTTTTATTGGTAGTTGTAAATCAGATTTTACAACCATAACAAAAGTACTAGGTATGATCTTATATAAAATAATGAAGAATATGTTTCGTCAATATTAACAGTGTTATTATAGATGACTTGAAAATTTCAGAAGAAGGACAAAGTTTAGAATTTGAAGCAGGTAAAGATATCTAATTCAAATTGTTATGATAAAGGAACAAAAGTTTAACTTTTTTTTTTTTACTTTTTGATGATCATTTATAGATAGTTTATGGTCATTAATATCATTAACTACATGGACATTGGATTTTGTACGATGGATTTTACGTAAATGGAACACATTATTCAATTGTAAACGACCAAAAAATTCAAGTAAGAAAAATTGTATTTCTTTTCTAAAATATATAATATAAAAGATGTATTAAAATAAAAAAATAAAAACTTATATTTATTAGAATTCGCTGATATTTCCGCACGTTCTTCTCATGCGATATTACTTTATCACAAAGAATCAAGATTAGCATTATGTAAAATATTAATCATGGTGAATGAATTTATACGTTTTACTCGATCCTCTTCTTATGAACTTAAACGTCATCCTGAATCAACACCATTATTACAACAGTATGCTAGCAATGTTCTTAAAAACGAGCCAGTCACTTTACAGGATATGTTAGCATTCTTAAAAGCATTAGGTGATGCTGATGATTATGATAAAGGTATATATATATCTTTTCATATTTGACCTGACTTTCTATGATAAAGTTGAATAAGTAAATGAAAGAAAGACTTAATTTTTTTTTTTGGCATTAATATTTAGAGCAACAAAATTGTTGGGATTTATTACTTCATTCGAGATTACCATCTGATAAAATAGACAAGTTACGAAAAATCACTAATGACTTTGCTGAGAAATGTGCTCAGCCAGCAATATACCTAGAACGCGATACTGATGATATGATTGATGTGATACAAAAACGAAGGATACCTTCTACTGCAAAACATGTATGGTGTTGTGTACGATGTCAACAATATGCGATCCCTGGAATAAATGAATCAGATCCATGTTCATATGCATTATGGTATCGTAGTTTAGGTCGACGATGTGTTTGTGGTGGTTTATTTACTAGTATTCCATTTCGACAAAGTAGATCATCATTTACTTAAAAAAAAAAAACAGTTGTAATTTTTTATAATGCTTTTAAATGAATGAAGATCTTTTTTTTTTCTACTTGTCAAACGTTATTTTTCGGTGTAAATATATATAATTCATCCATATTTTTGGATAGAAATATAACAATTCTTATATAATAATAATAATAGAAACAATATATTAAATAATATTAGTGTAAACTGTTGTGTAAGATTGATTATTTACCACGTTAATACAAAATAATCAAGGTCACTCAACACGCTTGAACTTACCTTTTTTGATTAAGGTCTTCAAAAGCGCACGAGCTTTAAATAAATAAACCCTTTTACTCATTGGCTGATTTTTTAATTCAATTCAAAATAAAAAACACCCGACGCTTTTTTAAACTTTCTCTCCGCTTCCCTCTTCATATTCTTTTCTCTCTCGTTTTTTTTTTTTTTTTTTTTTTTGTTCTTTTCCCTTTCAACTCCCCCCCCCCTGATCGTCATAAAACATTTATACACCTTTAAGTGTAATATTTTATTTTTGGATACCTTTATTTTTTTTTTCTATAAAGTTTTGGGGAACAGAAAAAAAAAAGAACTATAATTTTTCTTGACAAACGGGAAAACGACACCGATAAAAACAGAAAAAAGTGTTATTATTTTTGACACCTCAATTTTTTTTTAATTTTAATCAGTTAAAATCATGAGTGTGTTATCGGCTGTTGCTTTCTTAAATAATAGTGATGAACGGTTGGACCAACAACCACAACAACAACAATCACAACCTATTTCAACGTTATCAAATAATAATAAACCGACTACCGAAGCAGCTATTAAAGAATTAAATCGTATTCGTACAGGTGGTGGTAATGGTGTTGCTTCGTTATTAAGTAAATTTGGCAATGAAAATACAACACTTCCTACACGTCCACGACCTCCATCACCAAAATCACCTAATAGCCCGACAAAAAACAATATTAATAATATCTTAAAATCAACGTCTACTAATAATAATGATCTTCCGAACATTCGTTCGGTACCTACTAAACCTATTTCCGCACCAAAGTCAATGAATACAACAAAGACAACAATAAAAAGCGGTTTAACTCGAACACAAATTGATAATTTATCACAAGAACTTTCTATACTTTACCAAGAATCCGTTGAAAAGGCTGAAGCAGCTGAAGAAGAACTTAACACCTTGAAAGATCAAATTGCTACATATGAAGCAGATGCTACTAAAGTTCGCGATTATGAAATTCGAGTTGAATATCTTGCACAAAAATTGGAACAAGTTTCTGAAGAACGAGATGGTTTAGAACAAGAATTACGTATGTTTCGTGAACGTCAAGGTCAAATAAATACACCTATTTCTCCAGTATTTCAAGATAGACTATCAGGAATTTTTGGTCAACAAGATAAACAACAGCAACAACAACATAATGGAAACGAATACAATAACAACGACGAACAACAACAAGATGAAGAAGATGGTAATAGTGAATTCATGCATGATCTTCTTGATGCTTATGAAGATGATGATGATGATGATGAAGAAGAATGTGGTGAAAATTCTTCATTTAGCGAACAACGTTCTAAATTAGAACAAGGCAGTATTCGATACAGCGATAATGAAAATGCTCCTCCAGAAGAAAAGATCGCTTTTCTTACAGAACAACTCCGGGCCGCAGATCAAGGGACTAAAATTGCAGTACAGCATTATCTATCTGAATTAGAACAAGAAAGATTACGTACTAAAACTTTACAAGAAGTTTTAAAAAAACAAGAAGAATTAATTACTACGCTTGAATCGAAGCTTGTTATTTCTCCAACGACTGCACCCAAGCTAGCATCTCGTCCACCACGTAATGCTAGTTTGGCTAGTCCAACTCTGGAAAATAGTAGCAACAACAATAGTTTAGAACGTGCTTTACGGGAACAAGTAGAATCTCAAAGGGTAGAATTGGAAGATAAACGGACATTATTAACGCAATTACTTAATGAACGTGAAGATATACTTAAAAAAGTAAAACTTGGTGCAAGTCGTCCGGGTACTTCTTCATTTGATATTTTAGCTGAACTTGCTCGACCTGAACAACAACAACAACAACAACAACAACAACAACACTATTATCCTTATTATCAACAACAAAGACAAAGTCCTATTGTAGATGGTAGAAATACACCTCCTCCCAGTGCACCTCCACGTGAACCATTACCTCCGGTACCTCCTACTAGCGCTACTTCACCATCCAAATCCTCAGCACGTGGCTCTATTAGTTCTTTCCATGAAGAATCCATAGTTTCTTCTGTCACTTCATGGTCTTCTTCTACAGCAGCAGATTACTATGGCAATGGCAGTAATAATGATCTTAGTCAAAAGCAAAAAAAGGATCGACCTCCTTCAATGAATCATAATAATTTTGAAGCTATGTATAGTAACTATATGAAGGATGACATGTTTGAAGAAGAACATGATCCTTATCTTGAAGCATTACGTCGTTTAGAAGGTCCTGATTCTACTATTAAAGCTCAAAATAATAACCATACCAACTGGAATCCCAATAACATGACCGCACATTAATGTCTCTCCTACCTCCCCCTTTTATTCTTAAACTTTTATTTTTCGCATATATATTTTTATTTCTATTATTTTTTGTATTTTTTTTTTTTTTTTTGTAATTTCTTCCTTATTTCTATTCAACAGCAACGTATCTCCCCTTTGTCCTAACACCTATCCCCTTTTTTATTATTATTATTTAATTTGTGTACAGTAAAAAACCTTTTCTCTCTCTCTTTTTTTTTTTTAGTCTTTATAAAATAGTTTCAACTACAAAAAGAAAAATAATAACTTGCTTTTTTTTTTTTAACTTGATGATATTACAACGTTTATTTATTTAAATTATATTATATAAAACCATGATATTTTGTTTTTTATTTATGATTTAAAATCAAAATGATGTGATAAAAGTGAAAAGAAAAGACAAGGTAGATGAATGAATGGATATGTAAAAAAAAAATATGTTTGTTTATCTTGTTTTGTTAAGTCTGTGAGTAGTAGAAACCAATTTCTCAGAAAGTGGATCAACCTTTTTGTTAACCTTATCCAATTGTTTATTTTGACTATCCAATTCTTCGTTCATGGTCAAAGCCATGTTCTTCAAACGTGAAGTAGCACCTCCAAGTAAATCCAAGTTTTCATCAATTTCATCTTCAACAGCATCATCTTCAGAATCTGCTTCAAATTGGTATCTTCGTTTATCGGCCTCAGAACGACCACGGCGGTATCCTGCATTTGCCGAAACACGATCATTTCGACGTTGTGCTTGTTCAATACGAGCATTGGATTCATATTCATATTGACGAATACGATCACGTTCTTCCATATGTTCTCGTTGATCTCTTTGAAGACTTTCAATTTCTCGTTGTTGACGTTTACTTTTGTTAAATGGATTCTTGACAACAGGAATAAAAATAGATCGATTCAATTGTTGTAATTCATTGGCTTGGTTCGAAGCTCGATCAGAGTATGCCTTGGATAAATCAAGGTTTCGATCCACATTGGCAAGTTGAGCTATTTTTATTTTAATTCAATTTATTAAGTTAATTAATTATTATTCTTCAAAAAAAAAAAACAGCTAATATCTATCCCGCACACACATACACATTAACAGATATATATATATATATATATATTATAACCCCCCATCCTCCCACCTCATTGTTAAACTTACAAGATTGTTGACCAAGCATATTCATGGTATTAGCTGCTGATGCTTCAGTTTCATTAAGTTTTTGAAGTGCTCTACGAGTACTTTCCAAAGAATCTTGTTTGACATTTCGAATTTGTGATTTAATTTGACCGACTTCTTCGTCTTCTTCATCTGCATAACGGTTATTTCTTCCATAAGCATCACGACCTTCATCTTGTTCTTCGTCATCATAACCACCATAGCGTTGTGAAGGAGGAACACGACGATCACTAGCACCAGCAAATAATTCATTTCGTTGTTCAGCTTCATATTGGTCATCACGTCGAGTACCATAACGACCACCACTTCCTTGTTGAGGTGAAGCATAATCTTGAGAAGGTGTACTTTTATATGAAGGAGGAGCTGTAGATTGTGTAGAATAACCTGCAGTACTTGCACCGTCTGATTCAAAAGGATTGGTTGATTCGGAAGAGATGGAAGGTGAACCCTTATCTTTTTTTGATCTCGAGAAAAAACCCATTGTTGTTACGTATATAAAAAAGGAAAGGTTAGAGTATGAGAATTGTATAGATTATATATATGTGTGTGTGTGTGAGAGAGAGAGAGAAAGAAAAGAGAAGTAGGGAAGCAAATTATAAAAAAGAAAATAAAAAAAGGTCTGGGTTGTTTACGTTTAAAGCAAGTTTACTATGAAGGTTGTGCACTATTTTTAGAATGATCAATTAAGGTCAGTTGCCCGAAGGCGCTGCGCTGAACGTGGCTGGATATTTCGGCTAGTAGGAATAATAACCATCATTACACCTTGGCGACAACCAACCTGAGTTATTATGCATGAAAAAAAAAAGAGTGCTCACAGGAACAACAGTTACTAGGAAACCATTTAATGAACCCCTTGATGGATAAAAAAAAAATCCTTGTAGTTACTGAAACATTTATTAATGATAATTTTTATGAAAAAAGAAACAGGTTTCGTTATTTTTACTACACACATCATGGATGGACTATATAATTATCATTTATCACAGTGTCTCATTGTCTTCAATATAATACAACGACTCCAAGTTTGTATGTTTTTTTTTGTACGTATATCTTTCATAATCCGCATATAATCACTATTTCTCAGTAAAAATAATAGGTTTCTCAAGACTTTTTTTTATCAATTGCTGCATAATACATAAAAATGGTTACTTATAATAGTGCGCCATTATTAATCTTTTTTCTTCATATTATTACTCTTTTATTTTTATATGTATAAAAAAAACAGAACGACTATAAATAGTACTCATTTACTATTACTTTTCTTTTTGGTACGTATGTTTTTGATCCAAACTTTATTAAAAAAAATGATCAAAATCTATTCAGATATATATTCTAGGTAAATTAGCAAAGTACACTTAAACGAGAACATGAAAAATAAAACAGATAGATTTACTTGAATGAAAAAAAATCGTTTGGCTGAATTAAATTGGATAAAATTTAACAACTTACTCTTCTTTTTTTCTTATTGCATTTTCTCTTAATATTTTGTCTGTGTCTCACAGTGTATACCCAGCATGGTGAAGGGACTTATTGAAATAATAACAATATAAGAATAAATATTAATAGACTAAATTTAACATATTATATTTTTTACTGGTTATTGCTTTCATTTTAGTCGAGATACGTAATTATATTTGATGTAGTATATGCTACTTATTAAAATTATATTATTATGATAAGTTATACCACCACGCCTACCTGTGTTTTTTGTGACTCAATTGATACACCTGAACACTTTGTGTGGGCATGCCCTATTAAACAGTCGGTCTGGCAAAGCATTGCATCTCGTTATTTGGTATCTCCTCGCGAGCTCACTCTTCATCACATCATTTCCCTTTCGCTGGCTGGTTTATCAGTACGCCCTGAATTCAAACTCACGTTTTTCGACATAATTGCCACCACTCTGTTACAAATTTGGTCTGCTCATTGGCATTTTGTCTTTCATCAAACAACATTCTGGTCGAATGGTGTAATAGCCAAAACAATTCTTCACCTACGTAAAATTCATTTGGAAGAGCAACACACATTCAGCCTGCACGCTTAGTTAACAATATTTCTTACAATATTTCTCTAATAGCTTAGTCCTTTTCTCTTCTCTTTCTGTAATTAATCAATGTATAGTTTATTTTTCATCACCTCCCTACATTTGGAACAATAAATTTTCTTCTACAAAAAAAAAAAAATGATAAGTTATACAGTACTTAATAGATATATACATACATATTCATTAATTTTTTTAATTAAATATTAAAATCATCGAATATAGAGAACTCTCGAATAGATTCCATGTTGGCATAATCAACACATTTGTGTAAGAAGCACACTCTAATGTTTTTAAAGTAATCTGTTTATTTTCGTACAACAAGCATAACAATCAATTCCTGGAAACAGGGTTGTATATGTCAATTCAGTAAGAATGATGCTGTCTGTACAGGTGTTGTCAGTCAATGACAAATAGCATACATGGTTACTATCATTCACAGAAGGCAGCAATGACAACCTTGATGTTTCCACGAATTTGTTCTTTCTCTTCAATCATGCTTAATAAAAGTCGATGTGTTGATGTCAACCCCTAAAACCCTGGGTACGAAAGATGATTATTAAAATTGACGTAGTCTAGTTTTGGGGAGACCAGAAATGTCAATAAAGACTTGTTATTTTGAATACTATTTGTTTTTAATTCTGGTGCTGATAGATACTAATCATTGTGAGCGTGATGTTGCATATAATTGTGTTGAAAAAGATGAATGTTGTTGCACTACATCAATGTCTTCATCGAAACGGGATGTGATACAGCATTATCACCAAAGCGGCTTTTGTCCCATACTTTTATCTTTTGGTGTTGATGAAATGGACGATGTGCGGCGGCGGCGGCTAGAATTGTCCGTATTTATATATATATTTTTTTAATATTTTTGAACAAACAGTACGACATTGAATCCATTTCGCATTTGTTTCGTCGATAAAATAATTAGAGCGTTTATTTATTATGGGTGCCAGGTCATACATTGTAATGGGAGATATGAGTATACGTTATACTGACCCATGATGGTAAATAAGTCGCGAACATTTTTTCGTTTTGCCATTCCAATGCTGCTATCAACAACACAATCGACGCCGAAAAATAATATCCGAATATCAACACCACTCGACTGTTCATAAATAAGAAAAGAATTAGATAAAGGATAGCTTTATTAGTGCAGTACAAAAATACATTTTATTCTTGATTTAAAATTGTTTTGGTCTACGTGTAAAGTATAACACTTATTATATGTACCGTAAGCATTACAATAAAAGTAACAATATTAAATTTATATTGAAAGTACGTATTATTGAATTTTATTCCACAACAAGAGGAGAAGAATTATCATGAAAGTATAGCAATATCTTTAGTAAAAGACACATGTTGGTATAAAAAGCTTAACAAGATCGAGACAATAGGCAAAGTAATGGGAGCACGAAGACATTTCATTGCTGTAGTCTCCAATGGATCCCAAATCTGGAAAATTTCCGGTGAAACCAATAACTTACCTTTTGTACATTCTTTTTAATATACAGTATAATGGATTGCAGTATTTATAAAAGCATAACAAAAGCAGTTGTGCCACTCAGTGGGTTTTCATTACACAAGTAAGAAAAAAAAAGGATTAATTCCTTATTTTTTGTGCTAATCTTACACTTTAACATGAATCAATTTATTCAACTTCAAGTTGAGAATAAGCAATCAACTTCTTTTTTCATTTAATCAAAGTATACGTAACATAACAAAAGATGAGGCGCAATGTAAAATTCTATTATTAATAATAATAATAATAATAATTACACAAGTTCATCAAAAGCACTATTTATAAATAACCATTATGAACATGTACTCCTGTATATTTCTTATAAAAATATTTCTTTAAATATTAGTAGTGTATGTTACAATAAATAGTATTTATAAAAAAACTTTATTTACATTTTTTCGTTTCATTTTTTGAGTGACCCGAACAATAAAGATACATTGTGCAACCCAAAAAGTATAACACGTTAGCAAGCTCTCGTTGGCTGAGCTATATCTGTAAACGTAGGATGGTACCGACTTTTAGTTTCTATCCGATAAGATAAGTATTCTTTCTTCACTCAACAGGAAAATTCGATTGTAAATTCAAACTTAACATTGGTTAGACTATAAAAATTGTAAGCAGTAAATTTATTTTGATTTGGAATAGTAACATTAAATTATATCGGTACATAAACCAAAACTAACATTGTATTCAGCATCTTCACTTTAATAACGAATGTATCATAATACAAGAACCTGAGGGAGCTTGTTTCTCGACCTTTTGCTTTATTAATAAGCAAGAAACCACAACATTACATTCCAATTTAGCAGTAATTTTCTGAGACATGCGTCAATCGCATAACTGATCCAATATTTCTTAATTTAGTCTCGTTCAGACAGTCTATATCGAGGATGTGAGATATTATCGGGACCAATGCTTTTTTCTATGTGTATGGCCCAATTTAACTTACAACACTGTGATATATTGCGATATGATATGAATAATGTCATAATCAAAATATTACATTGATAATATAGTAGTAATTTGGGATATGCTTAGATGATACTACTCCATCAACACAAATTATTTTCGAGTATTCAAAATTGAAGGATGCTTATCTATTAATAAAGTGGAAAATCGGGTTGAATATACTTGTAAAACTTGTTCGTTAGTGACACAACATATGTATTTACTTATAAATGGTGGCATAATTATTGACCCTATAACTAATCTAATATTTTATTGTGAAATATATACAGCTAAATATCCTAAATATTTAATTTAATAAATCTAAATTCATATTAAACAACGAAAAAAAATATGTTGTCAACTCAACAATTATATATTATAAAACAAAATTATTTTGTTTGGATATATGCGTATCACCAAAGCAAGTTGTCATGACGGGGTTTGAAATGTATTTTATGTACGTGGCTTGAAGGTACATTATTCTCTTTATTATATTAACTTTTTTTAAAATTCGAACATGGCAAGAAGAAAAGGAAACAAAAAGAATTCACCACAAAAACCAACAATGAATAACCGTTCTAATAAAAAACAAAAATATGACAGTCCTTCATCAATAAGATCTGATGAAATTGTCAATTCACATACTCGATTCGAACAAAATACTCAATCGATCGCTGGTAAGTTCTATTAGGAAAAAAAAAGAACAATACATATATAGATATAAATAAATATAAATAAGGAAATAACCTGTATTCTATACATACAAGGATTTTCCTTCTCTTTCTTACTTTGCTTTGCTTTGCCTTTTTTCTATTATTATTAACTTTTTTTTTTAAAAAAAATGACTGTAACTTCTTTATCAGCAAACGACGATTTTATTTCATTGAATTTTGATGATTTGTCAACAGCGGATACAGGTGCTGATAGTTTAAATATTAATAATTCACGCAAACGTAAACGATTACAAGACGAAGAAGACGATAATGATAATCAGCCTGATTTATCCTTGTTTCCATGGTTTCCATTCAAACGATCGGGTACTTCTTCACCACGTCCTTCAGTTAAAAAAATGTAAGTTGTCTAATTCTTTTCTTATATATATATATATATATATATATATGTTTATTACAGTTGTCTTATTTTTTTATGCATTGACATATACATTATATATATATTATAGTCTTGAAAATGAAACTTCTAGTTTATTAGCCTATCTTGAACCAACGAAAGCAGAATCTCGCATGCGTGAATATTTGATTCACAAGATTCGTACTGTTGTCAAAGAAATTGCACCTTTTGCTGCTGTTGAAGTATTTGGAAGTTTTTCAACAAATCTTTATTTACCAAACAGGTTAGAAAAAAAATATTGTGGAATATGAAGGATAAAGTGAAAGTAAGTGATTGACAATACTGACACTTTTTTTTTTTGGTTTATCCTATATAAATATCATAGTGATATCGATATTGTCATTCAAGATAAACTTAGATTAAGTCCTATTGCTCGCGCTTTAGAACGTGCTGGTGTTTGTTCAAACCCTCTAGTTATTCAAAAAGCTTCTGTAAGTACATATATATCAACTATTTTATGAAAAGAAAAAGAAAAAGAAAACTAAACAATGAAGGGCAAAAATATTATTTAGGTACCTGTTATCAAATTAGAAGACTCACTTACTGGAATTAAAGTTGATATTACATTGGATTCTAATTCAGGAATTAAGAGTGCTAATTGTATTAATAAGATGATTCGACAACAACCTGGATTACGTCCACTTACTTTGCTTATTAAATTATTTTTATCATTAAGAAAACATAATGAAGTTTTTACTGGCGGTTTAGGTGGTTATGCAATTGTTTGTATGGTGATGAACTTTTTACAGGTAATATACATATATAATTATATAATTATTGTTTTATATAAAAAAAATATCATGTATTGATTATGTCAACTTAATATATATTTATACATAGATGCATCCAAAAGTAGCAGCAGGTGAAATTGATCCCTTGGAAAACATTGGTACCTTGTTACTGGATTTCTTACAACTTTATGGTATTAGTTTTCAAATGGAAGATTTGGGTATCAGTGTAAATAAAAAAGGATCATATTATGGAAAGGTAAATTTTTATATTATTTTGGTTTAAAAAAGAAAAAGGAGTAAGTTTTTTGATAATAATAATTATATATAGTCTCGATATATAAAAAGTAAGAATGGAAAACCGATATTTGCTATTCGAGATCCTATGGATCGAGAAAATGATCTTGGTATGAAATCATATAATGCTATGTATATTTGCAAAGCTTTCCGATCTGCATATATGTTAATGACTCATCGAGCGTTTGAATTGGAAAAAATGCTTAGTAAAAATATGTTGAATCCAAACCAATCAAATGGAATTCAATTATCCATTTTATCTAAAGTATTCTATATACCAAGAGATATGGAACAATTGAGAGAAACTATGATTGATGTTTATAGTAATCATCTTTGGTCTGGTGAAGAAGCAGCGGAATCATTCGATTGGGATGATTCAGAATTAGCTTAGTTATCCCTTTTTTCTCTCTCTTTTTTTTACTTTAACATACACATGTATTGCTGCTTGTATATATGACCATATATCCTATAACTTTCTTTTCTCTCTCTCTCTCTCTCTCTCTCTCTCTCTCTCTCTCTCTCTCTCTCTCTCTCTCTCTCTCTCTCTCTCTCTCTCTCTCTCTCTTTGCTTTTCACTTTTAAAAAAATAATTTGCGCTTTTTAGTCTGTATATCATCATTCATCTTTTCTATCTTATTTTCTCTCGCACTGATCTGAAATTATCAATACCTTTTAATAAAAAGGCAATTTATTAAATGAATAAAAAAGATATTAAATTTTATGTATATGTATTTATTGGTTCTTTTTCTAATGATTTGCGGTCAAATTAGTTTTCACTTTGCGTGCGCAAAACATAAAGTTACAGTGCACGCAAAGTGAATCATTACGTACAAAAAAAAACCAATAAATGTGTATAAGTGTGGGTCTGTATTATTGATCTTCTAAATATTGTTCATGATTTCGCCAGGAATGTTTTTCTTTTTGTCTCATAAATTTCCTTTATATAATTAACAATATTTTCCAAAGTCGGTCGAAGACCGTTGGGTGAATTAATCCATAATGCTTGTAAACCGTCCTTGTAGTACAATTGTTGTTGATAATAATGAGGAGGAGGAGGAGGAGGGGGTGTTGTTATTCCCGTTGCTGGCTATTTGAATATATCAATTAATGAAACATACAGTGATTATTAGTTAAAACGGTACTCTGAATATGTGATAATCTGTACCGGTTTAACTTTTGAACTTTAGCTGGTAGTAATATTAAGAATATACTGGAAGAATAACTATAATTTAATTAAGATATATAAGATAAAAAAAAATGACAGCACATATAATGCAGCTAGATGCTTAATATAGCTCTAATCTTTTACCTAGTGATAAAAATGATAATACTATATTCATGAAATAGTGACAATGAACCAGAGATTAAATTCATAACAAAGTGTGTATTAATATAGATCATGGTTAGTAGTTGAATAAATGAGTGAAATTGAATTGTACGTATCAACAACATACGTAATTACATATTTTATGGTAATGAACAAGTACACGACAAAATTGGAAAAGAAGCACGTATATGAGGAAGCAAAAAAAAGCGTCCATGTGAAATTGGCAAAAAATAGGAGACACTATTACCAACAAGGTGTTTACAGGCTTTATATTGATGATAAGGAAGGAATGGGTGCTGTTATTTGGTGCGCAGACTGATAAACTACTTGGAACAAAGGAATAAGAAATAACATTTAAGCAAGCTCGTATTATGATTTTATTAATCAAAAGAGTAATATTATACAAAAAAAAACAAAAAAAAAAAAAAAAACTATTATTATAAAATCGGTAAATATCTGGGAAAGCTCACCGAATACCTGTTTATCGAATCACCGGTATTTTACAAGGTATATAAAAAATATTTGAGAGATTTACTACCGCTACGTATAGCGAAATACTGGTTCGACAAGTACTGGTTTAACGAGTAATCACAGTAAACACTTGTGTTTTTACATATCCCTCCACCTTTTGCCTCCAGACCTCGTCAACAAAAGGTTATCAAAGTCTTGTAAAATAGGTTTGGTGGTACTAGAGATACGTACGAGGTCATTTTTGACCCAAAAAATTGAATCTCCCTTCTTGTTCCCATTTTATCACTGTCGCTATCATTGGTTTTGTCCTGCAGGATATGCCCTCCCTATATGATTGTGTTTATTTTTATTTCACTGTCTTTGGTTCTGCTATTGACCTTGCCTTTCTATCTTGTCTGGCAAATGTACAAAATCTTTATATTGCTCTCATTTTAACTTGCCCAAACGACCTCTTCCAATTTTGAACTCACGATGGTAAGAGAGTTAAATAGATAATTAAAAATGTCTTGTAAATAAATGTGTTTTTTCTTCAACATACAGTAATAATAATAACAATAATAATAAAAAGAGGAAAACGAAATGATGAACAATAGAAATGCATTTTATCCATCACTGACTTTAAAATTAAGGTCGGATGATTTTGCATAAATATTGTTTTCTAACAGATGATATAATCTACCTATAATTAAATAAAAACAGACTCTTTACGTAGTCTCCTACAAAAAAAAATCTTTTTTGTTTCAAGTACGTAGGAAATGATAATGAATTAAGTTACAGTATACAGCTTATTGAAATTACATGACAAATTTTTATTACATTATATAGTGTAATTATAACATAAATTAGAAGCTCTATTATATATAATATAAATTATGTACCATAATGTATATATTTTTCTTTTGCATACGTACGTTTTCATATACCCAGGACCTGGAATTTTTATTGTTGCAACAACATTTTATATTGACCTAGTCAAAAGATGTATTGAGTCCTGTTAGTTTTTATATTTTTAAAAGCAAGCACAATATTGCTTTCTCTTCCATATTTGTCTTTTTTTATGGATTTAGCATAAAAACATTTTCCGATTAAATTTTTGTGTAACGAAAAGAGATCTTCACATGAAAAATAATAAAATGGTTATGTCAAACGCATTCACACACACACACACATATTGAACCAGACTAATATTTTAGATTATTCACAAATCCATCCTATTATAGTATAGGATGTGCACGATTTCATTTTATTTATTTTTTGGTTTGTTAGTTGTAATGTGCAAAATAAAAAAACAGAAATTACAGAAGAAAAAAATAGAGGTATTATGGTGTTAGAGAAGAGCAAGCGAATATATAGGTTTGTGTGATTTTTTTTTTTTTTTAAAAAAAACACAGGGTAATTTAAAGGTGATTAAAGCAGAATGATAAAAAGAAGAAATTTACAACTTGCTGTCGCGACCTTCAGCAGCGGCGAATTCAACAGCAGCAGCAGAAATAGCAACAACATCACGTTCAATGACACGAGTAGAGAAAATAACCTTGTTACCTTCTTTCCACATGGAGGTTTCAAGAGTTTCACCAGGGAAGACATGCTTAGCGAAGCGACCCTTGACGTTCTTGAAGGAAGCGGGATCATTGTTACCGAATGTCTTCAAGACGTGCTTGGCAGAGATACCGAATGAGCACAAACCGTGGAGGATAGGAACATCGAAACCACCAACGGCAGCCATTTGAGGATCCAAGTGAAGAGGGTTGTAATCACCAGAGAGACGATACAAAGCAGCTTGATCTTCGCTAGTCTTTTCAGTGATAACGGCATCAGGCTTACGTTGTGGGGGAACGTTTGCAGCAGTAGCAGCACCACGGTCAGCACCCTTCTTAGGACCACCAAAGTTACCGGAACCACGGATGAACAAGGTGAATTCATTTTCGAAAACAACATCACCAGTTTCATCAGTAGAGGTGACACCAACAACAACTGAAGCACCCTTACCCTTATCAGTGATTTCAACAATACGAGCTTCGGACTTCAAGGTACCAGAGGTAGGGATAGCCTTCTTAACTTCGAGGTATTGTTCACCGTGCAACAACATCATCTAATAAATATTCAAAAGTTAGCATCTGTGCTTTTTTTTTTTTTTTTTTTTTTTACCAATACATTATTTCCCTTCTCTCTTTTAATTAAAATGATATCTATGATAACTTACAGGGTTGAAGTTTGGCAAGATGTCACCAAAAGGCAAACCGCTCATGATAGTGAAGGAAGGAATGACACCGAAAGTGGGGAGAGTGCCAAAGTTTTCATCATTTTCATAGACAAAACGCAAGTCTTGACGCTTGCAGCCGACACCCAAAGCATAAAGGATAACTTCACGTTCACCAAATTCAAAGGTGGTAGTATCGAACTTGATAGCCTTGGCAGCTTCAAGATCAACGGTACCATCATCACGGAGGGGTTTAGCTTCTTCTTCATCACCACCGTTATCAAAGTTGGCCATAAAGTCATTAAGAGAATCACCAGGAGTGGTAGGATGAGTAGCACGACCATCTTCAAAGTCAATAGCTTGAGACCACTTGGAACGAACTTGTTCAGGAGTAAGAGTACGGTTAGCAGGGAAAGCAGCACCGCCAGTACGTTGCCAACGGACTTGAGCAACCCAACCGGAACCAACTTCAAAGACACCACCTGTTTCTTCACTAGCAGAAGAAGACAAGAAGGCAACAAGAGGAGCAACATATTCAGGCTTGAAAGCTTCAACCATTTCTGGGGGCATGATGGTAGCAGTCATACGAGTACCAGCGTTGGGAGCAATGACATTGACCTTGATGTTCTTGCGAGCACCTTCAACAGCCAAAGTCTTGGAAAGACCGACAATACCAGCCTTAGCAGCAGAGTAGTTGGTTTGACCAAAGTTACCATACAAACCGACAGCAGAAGCAGTGTTGACAATACGACCATACTTTTGCTTGTTCAAATGAGGCCAGGCAGCTTTGATGACCTTGTAAGTACCACGTAAATGGACGCTTTGAACAAGATCCCAATCAGCATCAGACATACGGACAAAAGACTTGTCACGCAAAATACCGGCATTGTTAACCAAGATATCGACACGACCGAAAGCCTTCAAGGCAGTTTCGACAACCTTTTCACCTTCTTCAACAGAGTCGTAGTTGGCAACAGCCTTACCACCAGCCTTGACAATTTCATTGACAACCAAATCAGCAGCACGGCTATCGGAACCTTGACCAGCCATTGGGGCACCCAAGTCATTAACGACAACGGAAGCACCGAGTTTACCCAAAAGGAGAGCGTAGGCACGACCAAGACCGCCACCAGCACCAGTAACAATAGCAACCTATTAATTAAAGATTTATATGTAAGTTTTATACCATTCCCATCCACAAGCTTATACGCCATATATACTTTTTTTCCCCTCCATTTTTATTATATTTTACCTGGCCATCGAAACGGACGGGATCAGCCTTAGGATTAGCAGGAGAAGCCTTGGCACGTTCCAACAATTCTACAAAGTCGGTATCAGTGATAGAGGAGGGATAGGTAACCTTGGAGAAGTCTGTGACTTCATCCCACTTAGCACCAACGACAGCAGGGGTAAAAGTATCATCAGCCTTAAAGACAGCACCTTCAGAACGTTCCCAACGGAGCTTAGAGACAACACCACCACCGACTTCATAGACACCACCATTATCTTCAGTGTTTTCATGGCAAAGATAACCAGCAACAGGGCAGACGAATTCAGGCTTAAGAGAAGCAAGAATTTCTGGGGGCATGACGGTTTCGGTCCTAATTAAACCAAATAATAATAATAATTTGTTAATAATCATGCATTCTTACTACATCTACATAACTCTCTCTCTCTCTCTCCCATTTCATCCTAAATAATAATAAGCTTACATTCTGGAAGCAGCCATAGGAGCAATGGTGTTGCTGTGGATGTTATATTTAGCACCTTCACGGGCCAAAGAGTGAGAGAAACTGGCCAATGCCATCTTGGCTATATAATAGTATCGTCACGTTTTTAAAAATATAGGATAATAATAATAATTTTTTAGCATGTGATTTTCTTGAAAGCTAAGTTTTGTGCATATTATATAACATTAAAATAAAAAAAAAAAAGGAGAAAAAAAAGATATATACATACCGGCAGAGTAGTTTGCTTGGCCAAAGTTACCGTAAAGACCAGCAGCGGAAGCAGTCATGATAATACGACCATACTTTTGTTCTCTCATGATAGGGAAAGCAGCCTTAGTAACGGCATAAGAACCCTTGACGTGAACAGCTTGAATAATATCCCAATCAGCATCAGTCATACGGGAAAAGGACTTATCACGCAAAATGCCAGCATTGTTAATGATAATGTCAACGCGACCGAAAGCCTTCATGGCAGTGTCGACAATCTTGTGACCATCGGTAACAGAATCATAGTTAGCAACAGCCTTGCCACCATTCTTGACAATTTCATCAACAACAACATCAGCGGCTTTGCTGCTAGCACCATCACCAGTGGCAGAACCACCAAGATCGTTTACGACAACACTGGCACCACGAGAAGAGAAGTACAAAGCGTAAGCACGACCAAGACCTATTATTATTATTATTATTATTATTATTATTAAGTGTCAATTATTAAAAAAACTTCTTTAACTCGAGTATATATAAATAGTTGATATTAATCATTACCTCCACCAGCGCCAGTGACAATGGCGACACGTCCATCATATCGAATATCGTTATTTGCCATGATTATAATAAGAATATATTAAAGAAAAGAAAAGAAAAAAGAAAAAAAAAACAAGAGAAAAAAAGTGTGGGGTCGAATGCAAAGAAAGTGATATAAATACTAAATACCTGAATTTGTACTTTTCAGCATTTGTCGTTTGTGTCACCCTCTCCGCCCTTTTTTCATATTCACATGGGGACTCAACTGGATTGGTCATCCATAACAATACTGTGATTGTGATGCTTTCCCTTTTTTTTTATATATATGTAAATACTTTTTATATTACTCAAATCCAAATGATTGATTGATCTTAGACTTTCCCCAGCTTCTTCTTCTTTTATCTTTTTTTTTTTTTCTTTATAAGTTTTTTTTTTTGACTTTATTTGTTTATTAGAAATGGATGAATAGATAATATACAACGGATGTTCATTTCATCCGAAATTATTCTCTCGTGCGAAATTTCGGTTAAAAACACCTATTTCTGTTTATACAACAAATATTTCAAACAAACTGCACTCCGATTACAAGCTCGGTCTCATTTTTTTTTTTTTGAAACCTATTTTCGAGCTGTCATCTTTTATATATTTATATACTAAACCCAACTTCTTTTTATTTAATGTTATAATCATTTCTTTCGTTATTATTCGACCATATATTCAATTTCTCATCATTGTATTTTATAATTATAATTCAAAAAATTATATAAATATACAGGTTCGTCTTTTTTTTTTACCTTCTTTGCATATGACGACATCACATCATAAAATATTACACAGAAGAAAAGAGAAAAAAAAAATATCTTATCTAAACTTATACTCCGCATAAGTGGAAATCACATAATCCCATTGATGATTATAATTTTAAATTGACTTAGTATACCATATTTCTCAATCAAAAGAGATTTTCATATGCTTAAAAATTTACTGTAATGTGTTAGTTTTTTTTCGCTTTAAATGTTCAATCTGAAACTTCTGGTTCCTGAATAAAACATCATTTATTACTCCTTCATTTTTTTTTCCTTTTAATAATATAAATAAATAAGGATTTTTCCCCACACATCCATTAAAACATGGCGCTTGATTTGGCACTTGTTTTATCCAACCTGACGTCTGAAATTTTTGGTGTGGCGCCAAGCGATTTATGATTTGACATCTCAATATTATTAGTATGGCAACCCATTTTTTATGTAATAGAAGGGCTTACTATCAGAATTCAGGAGAACGATAAAAGTATCACAAGGACATTGATTTATTAAAAAACCATTATAGGCTTTCTTTACAAGAAAACATCCCAAGGAATTACTTTTTTAAAAGTAAACGGCCGTTTTTTGTTAACAAAGACTAAACAGAGTATCAACGTATTTTTCTTTCTTTCGTTTACAAACAGCCTACAATAATGTATTCTGCCTGTAACACGTATTATGTACCCCTGCTTTGTGCGAATGGAAATAAGGAAATGGATATAGAAGAACCAGGGTTACCGTATGCCAACGACAGGACGACGGACGATATAGGAGATATTGATAAGCTACAAGTTGATGAAATAATGAAAGAAAACATTAAAGCAGAGGATCTATATTGTATTTTGAATATTCAGTTCAATTCAAAAAAAGACAGTGTATACTCACTGGTATTAATGGAAAAACGGCAGAAGAGGTAAAAATATAATATATTGTTAAAAAACATTCGATTAACAGTGTAAGATATACACGCATGTTTCAGCATGAAATTTAGGAAATAGAACCCAACGTACCTAATATTCTCCAGCAACAAAAACCGGATCTCGTTCAAACACAAGCAAAAAGAAAAAATGTGAACGGCCTCGTAGTACGTAACAAACTAAAAAAAAGCAGTAATAAAACCAAGAGGTATATGTTGTTAAATTGAATAGATTATCAGTACATAGGCTAATTATAGTTAAGTGAGGTTATTTAGTACCATACTTTATAGGTTCTAACAGATGACATACATACTTCCATATCGTTAACTCATTGATACGTATCATACAAAATGTAACTTTAGGTGCTGCTCAAGCTTCTTGCATTCTCCAAATTCCAGCAAGTACAGCTCAGCGATATTGTGCACGATTTCGAGATGAAGAAACCTATTTGCAAAGTCAATTTGAGAAAAATCTGGACCACTACATCCTGTATTAACAAATAAACTCTGATTGCTCTTACAAGATCCATATGACAACAAGTCTTCAGCAACACTAGAGCAGGCTTAAGGTCGACTAAATGGGAACACGTTAAAGCGTCGACCACTCGGTGTAATCTTTTCAGTTTGTTTCAACAGTTCTTATATTAGTTCATTGACTTATCAACTAGACTATTAACTAAACTTTCAGCATTGAGACTATGATCGATTCCTCAGTGTCATAAAATACTTTTCACTTGTCACTTTTTCTTGTTTAAAAGTAGTTTTATTATAGCAAAAGTCGCAACAAAGGATATTGTTGCCGCGTAATGTTCACTACTTTCTTAAATCATTTTTACACTTGATACGAAATCCACACACAAAACAAACCCGTTACAATGTAATAATTATTGGCTACATAGTTCCTCTCTAGGCCTATTAATTTGATATATTCTGAATATGCACAAGATATGCGTTTAATAGATAGCAAAAATATAATTCGGTATTTTACAAACTTCATATGCAAAGCTTACAATTATCCGATCAACTACTTTTTATTGTTGTCCTCATAAGTACGTAATATAGCCACTAATACACTGTGTATTTATTACTTTATTTAATAAGAAACACAAAATACACATGTATTTTGGGTGTGACCCATGGTGACTTCGACAAAATTTTTAGCAGTGAATTTTGTGACCAGTGTGACAATTGGAGTTTATACATAAGGATGGCTGTTGTTAGATAGACTAAGCATAAAAAAACCAGTTTTGATGCTTGTCCAGAAAAGAAAAACTTCTATATGAGAGCGTAGTACCTTTTTCTGATCTTATAAATTTTCAGATAATAAAAAAGTTGACATTATATGAAAGCACAAATATCGATGCAAAAATATCGACCCAAAAAATAAAAATGTACAGTAAGAAGCGCAGCATTACAGGCAAAAAATCTGTTTCTTTGACAAGGCAAATCCTTTTTAATATGGAGACGAAAAATTTCATTTTCATTGACCAAAATAATTTGAGCTTGGATGTATATAAACTGTGCAAGAGCAGGAGGAGTAGAAAAGTAACAAATTTTTTAAAAAAAGCTTGGACAGTTAGTCGATTTTAGTAAAAGGGATTGATAGGATATGCATTGATAATAGGAGGTGAACGAGCACTATTAACTTGTAATCGGATATTCAAAGTTGAGAACACAGAAAATGTCTGGGCGCATGCATCATGATTTAAAAGGCTTTGAACCAACTTTTGTGGTGGAGCACGATATCGTGTATTTACATGGCTCTTCTTGTCTTTAGGTTTAATTGTTACATTGTTACCATCCTGTTCTTGAGAATCTTGTCGTTTTGTTGATGTTGTTCGATAACTTTTTCGCATATAAGATTCCATATCCACCTGAACACCTGGTTTCCAATACCAAGTGACTATATTTTGGTCTGAATCAAATTCTTGATGGGTTATTGGACAATCTTCTACATACAGTCGTTGTTTCAATCCATAAGTATGTTGGTATATTTCAATAAAATCAAGTTCAACCATGATCACCGTTGCTGATAGAATGACATGTGTTTTTTGTTGGGAAATATATCGACACAAGTATAAATGACGACTCATTTCTTGTGCATTGGCTGTATGATCTTTACGATAATTACAATGGTATGAAATTGATTGTATTGTCTTTTTGCTAAATCCACTCATTTTTTTATCCTTCATTGCATATTCAAGTTGTCTGTGGACTACAATATCAGCATAGCGACGGATAGGAGATGTAAAATGGGTATAAGTCTGTTCATTCAATGCATAATGGAGCCATCGAGAAGGATCAAGTGTACCAGAACAAAAATATTTAGCGCGTTGCATAGGTCGAATGGCAAGAGCAAATAAAGCTTGTTTGATTTCTCCTTCGGGTATCAGGTCAAATGATTTTTGTAGTTTGCCAGCTGATTCCGAATCAATGTTGAATCCAAGTTCGTGAGCCAATTGAACAAATTCATCCTACAATATATATATTAGCATTATGGAATTTTTTTTATATATAATCTATTTGAGAAAATAAAATAAAATAAAAGTATTTTTTTTACCATGCGACGAATAATAGGACCTCGGTGTCTCCGTAACAAAGCATCATTTGGGTAAACTTTACTGATCTTTCTAGAAACACTAAGATTGGCTTGCAACATAAATTCTTCAATTAAACGATGAGTATCAATTTGTTCATAAGGTGTTACAGAGACAGGTTCAAGATTTTCCTTATTTAGTTGAAATTCCAATTTCAAGGTACTAATGGCCAATGCGCCACCAGTGGCAAATCGTCGATCCCGCATATGTTGTGCCAATCCCATGAGATCTCGAATGGCTTGTTCAATTTCAGTTGCACAAGAAATGGATAAATCTAAATGACCTCCCTCGATTACTTTTTGAGCATCTTCATATGATAACTGTGCTTTGGATCTAAAAAATCATAATAGTATATAAGGTTAATCATATCTACAAGAAAAAGAAAGGAAAAAAGGGGCTGGTGACCGCAGAATATTTGACAACATTGTTCTTTTTTTTTCTTTTTACCGGATAATAGCTTTAACAAATGATGTGTCGATCACATTTCCTTTGTTATCCATTCGCCAAATTACAGAAAATGTCAATCTAAAAAAAGATGAGTTTTCATTTTCCGTTACTAAGATAATAATATTAGAGATTCGAAAACTGACACTTTTTTTTACCTATCTTGGCCTTGATTCAAACTACATAAATCTTGACATAAAACTTCAGGAAGCATAGGTACTACATTGTCGACGAGATATGTACTTGTACCACGATCTTTTGCTTCAGAATCCAAAGGAGTGTTGGACCGAACAAAATAAGATACATCTGCGATATGTACACCTACTTCAAATCCATCTGCCATCCGCTTAATGTGTATAGCGTCATCCAAGTCTGAAAGAAGAGAAAAATCAGCACAATAACGAATTAATATTATTTCTCCACTTTTGTATGCATATATTATATAAACAAATAGATGATTACCTTTTGCGGTACTTGGATCAATTGTAAATGTTATAAGATCTCGCATATCACTTCGTTTAGCGAATTCTGATTCAGGAATTATAAAAGGCAATGAAGGGATAGATGCTAATGCTTCATCACTATAAGGATCAGAAGTAATACAACAATCTGTCAAGATAGCTTGTGTTTCAACAGACATATCACCAATTTGACCAAGTTCTCTCATAACTTTACCAACAGGTCGCATTTTATGTGGGTGCCAAGCAATCATTTTAGCCTAAATAACAAGTTTTTTTAGTGAATAAATTAGATTGTGTGCATCAAAAAAATAAACTTGTAATTGTTTCTATAAAAAGAAAAGAGAGAATATTTTACCACATATAAACGTGATTTGTAGTAATTTTCGTTTTGTCTGACATCAGCTGGACCACTTCCAATAGGAATATAAAAAAGTGGAATACGTTTATCAAGAGGTCGGAACCAGGTCTTTGGTTCAAAACCACTAACTGTTGAAGAATTTGATTCTGGTATAAGAATACTTTTTTTAAATAAATAAATAAATAATATTTGTTTTGCTTGTTAATCACCTCGATCAAAATATTGTCTTTTTCTTCATAATGATAATAATATAACTTTCATCCCCTTTCATTCTTTCTTTCTTACCCAACAACAAAACGTTCCTTCGGTCTTTCTATAATACCCACTACCTTGCCTGCATATTTCGGTTTATTGTGTAATTCATATTCATCTTGATCCACCAATGATTCCTGATCATCAATGTCAAGTTCCTCCTCTGCCTGTTGTTCCAAAGTCCCATTCTTCATACGAGATCGTTGTATGGCTTCTTTTCGTTGTTTCCATGCTATATCTACATCGGTCAATTCAATAGCAACAACATCCCCATCAAATGCACGATTTCGACATATTTGACTTCCAATATATACATCATCATCCAAAGAGGTTGTAGAAACGTACGCATCATAACGTCGGTGCCGATTAATACGTAATACGCCAACATATAATTCACCAAGATTAGATCGATCTTCAATTTCTTGAGGTGAAAGATATTCTGAATAACCAAATCCATGAGCGACATTATCTTTCCGATATTTATTATTATTATTATTATTTCGTTGTTTGCCGTGTTGGTATTGTGTTTGCTCATCATTGTTATATTGTTGGTAATGATCGGGTGATGGTTTATCAAAAAATACTGGATACATGAAAGGTGAACTTGTATCTGTCATTACCTGAACCGGTTGTTCAAATCTAGATGATGATAGTACGTTATTATTATCGTAATTTTTGTATCGTTGTTGTTTTTGACCTTGTTGACCTTGTTTCTGTTGCTGAGCACTACCACGACGTAACTGAGGACCTCCATTTTGATATGTATCATCACCATCATCATCATCTCTTTTTGGTTTGTTACCAAACCCTTGAAATCGTCGGTCATGAGGTTGAGATTGTTGTTGTTTCTTTGGTCTTCGTATAGTAAGACTTTCAACGCATATATCTTCAATAGATAAATCACGTGGTTCTCGTTTATGCGCGGTAAAGTAATAATTGTATTGTTTTATAAATTCTTCTTTTACTTGTTCCCCTTCTTCTTCTTCCTCTTCCGGTGGTTCAGGTGACCAACCTGATCGAGGTGGGATATCAGTTGCTGTTGCATTGGTAGCTGCTGGTGAAGAATTTGTCCTTGTTGATGGCATATAATTACTAGAGAAGACTTCTTGTTCATCATAACCATCATCCCAATCATCACTCCATATACTGTGTTTTCGTTGTTTTTCTTCTTCTTTATGAACTACGATCTCTTCTTCCTGAAAATTATTTTGCCCTACATTTTCTTTATCTTCATATTGTTGTTGAGAGTACTTCTGGATCATTGCGTTGTCTTTAAAACCAATACTACCACCAACACCATTATTGCTACTTGATGGTTCAGGTGAGCGTTTCGGTGAAAACTGTTGTTGTGGTATTATTGATGACCGAGGACTTTGACTAGAATTATTACGTAAAGGTGTGTCCGGTGGTGCTAAAGCGGAAGAGGCTATTTGTAGAGGACTAAACCAAGTTGGAGAATTTGAAGAGGTTGTAGACGAATTACTTGTTTCTTCACTTGGACGCCATGTACGCCATTGTTCATTAGCAGTGTCGACGCTTACAGTTGCAGTTGCCGATCTTGTTTTTGGAGAAATAACTCGATTGTTAGGTGTATTACCCCAATGTTGTGTCGGTGGACTGAGAGTTATCTTGTCATTGTTACCAATGATTGGAGCGTTGACACGTGTTGACGATGGACGCGGGGGAGGACGATGCCCAAACGGTCTGCTATTGCCACCACCTATATTACGTTGCTGTTGTTTCCAACATTAAAAATATACATATCATATTGTCAGTTTTAATTCATATAACAAAAAAAAAAAGTAATGAAAAAGAAAAAAGGTTCCCAGTTTACGTAATGGTTTTGCATTTTCTTGAATATGGAGGTTAACTGGAAAAAGGGTAAAAGAAAAGAAGCGGGGTAGTGGTTTTTTATTTGGTTTAACTCAATTTATAAAGATTGATAAAATAATTATGCATGTTCTCCAGTAAATCAACTTCACACTCACCCACACCCACACCCACACACACACACACACACATATATATATATATATATATATATATATATATATATATTCCATTAAAGGGTGAATTATAATAACAAAAAGGTCTGAGTGATAAATCAATAAAAAAAATAGAAAACTATTAAACTAACTAACAATACCACCCATTTTCCATTAAAAAAAAAAGAAATCATATGAAAAACGATTAAAAAAGTGTATATGTATTTATATATAATTCTTCTTTTAGGTAACTTTTTGTTTTGGTGTACGAACAGCTTGTTTTAAAACAAACTTATCCACAAGGAAAATAGCTAATAATATAAAATGACCCAAGAAATAAACTTGCTTGTATGCAATAAATGCCTTGGCAGCCTTGAGTAAATCAAATTGGATAACACAATAATGAAGAGAAGCACTACATGTACACCAAGCAACAACCTTCCAAGCAACCAATGCAAAAGGATTCTTTTTTGTATATGTTTGAACCGAAGGCAATAATCGCTTGCGCAAAATGGATTCACATACAGTAACAGCGAATTCACAGAAGAAGGTAGTGAAATAATTGATATGGAATCCATGCCAAATAGCTAAAAAGGCCAAGGCACCGAATTGAGATAATTGTTTGTTACCCAAAAACTTGAGACGTTTAAAGACATAATATTTAACCCATAAGTTGGTGTTAATATTGAATGAAGCAATGACATGATCAATTGAAGTTGCTGTTTCGAATTTGGCAGGTAATGCATTAGCAAGACCACCAAACAAATGTCTCCCTTTACCATCCTTGCCTTCATGTGAAATACCAAAGTATGCGCATGCACCTAGAAAATTTGACAGGTTTTATTATTATTATTATTATACGGCAATAACTTCCCCAAGTCCCATTCTTTTTCTTTTTCTTTTTTTACGCCTCTACAAATGAATTCAACCAATTCCCTTTTCCTTGTCTTATCCAATTTTTTTTAAAAAAAAATATTATACAAACCTTCAGTCAACATCCAAACACCAATATACTTATTATAAACAAACTTGCCCGTAACCAAAAAGATCCACATACGACGGAACAATCCAAGGGAAGCGTATTCATCAGTCAAAAGATAGGATGTAGGATAGCTACCACCAATACCTTGTTGAATAGCCAAATAAACAACTGCCAAACCCAAACAACGGAAAACATAACGCATTTGATCCTTTTCTGCTTCTTCTTGAGCTAAAGGACTTGAATCCTCTTGCAATGAATTGGTCGATAACCATTTACGATACAATGAAAAAGAAAATTGAGGACCAACCAAAAATGCTGAAGGGAAATAACAATAAGCCAACACTTGAGCAAAATCAGGTAAAGTAGCCAAGGGAGTGTCGGCTGCAAAAGATAATGGTAAATTACTTGGTGGCTTCACTTGTTCGGTAGGGCGTACAGTAGTTTGATGATCAGTTGTTTCTTCCGCTTGTTTAGTTCGTTCAGGACCTTCCACTTTGACAACCGAAGTAGAACCATCATAATAATCAAAACCAAAGCCCATAAGTCGCAAACATAAGATACACTGAGGCATGGTCCAAGAGACATCATATTCGTCGGTTGCTGTGAAATAGTAACCCGCCAACAAATAAATGGCGTTGAAAGCCCATACGAAGCTGCAACCATAGAGACGGTTTTGAGCAAAAAATTGTTCGTTCAAATACAAGGCACCATAACTGATAGAAACGGTAAGAAGGGAATGGTAAATGGTTGAACCATTGAAAAATAATGATAAGGCTAACCCGGCTAATAAGATAAACATGTTGCGTTCTGTCACGGTGGCAGAAGAAACAATAGGTCCTTTTCCACGAATGTACATTTGGTTATAAACACGGGCAATGGGGTATGCCAACCCAAGTGTCATTAAAAGACGAAGGGTAGGTTCTGGAATGCCTGTTATCCAGGCAATGGGTGTGGTGAGGAACGGCATTTCTATGTATATACACTACTACACAGCAAAAAAAAAAAACCGCTGGCCTCTTCTATTGGTGGTATGGAAAAATAAATAAAAGGGAAGAAGTCAAAAGTGACAAAAAAAAAATATTAAGATTTAGTTTTTTCTCCTCTTTTTCGAATTGATAGGTTTGAATTAAAGGACTACAATCCCCGCAACAAAACAATTCCGCTCAGAATTGGGGTTATGGGTTGAATTTAGGTGTGGCTGACAGCTTATTATAGAAGCAGGGGTTGCATGTGAAAAGGAAAAATGGAATAATGGGATTTATTAGTATGAAATGAAAAAAAAAATGTACAAATTTTATTATGATTATGGATACTATGGTTACTATGGCTATAATTATTTATTATCTTATGTATCAATAGAAGTAAGTTGATCTAATGCTGTTCGTACTCGATCACGAACATCTCGGCTCGAATCCTTTTCCATGGCTTGTAATTTTTGCTCAACTCCAAGTGCTTGAAGTCGATTAATTCTTTCTACTAATGCTATAAAATAATATATATATGTTAATTACGTAATCAATTCAATTCCATCAAATTCATTTATTTTCACCCTAAATATCCCCCCTTATATATGTATAAATATATATATCAAATTACTTACCATCTTCATCGTGATCTGAATTAATCCATGTCCAATTTATAATACACCATAATGCTGCAACTCGAATTTTAGGTGATTCATGTGACTATAATAATAATAACAATACAAAAATTGAGAATTTTTTTTTTTTTTTTTTTTTTGCTACTTTCTACTTGATAATAATTAAAGTAATAATTATAATATCTTTACCAAATGATGAATGACACTATTAACAATATTCGGTCGACTCATCAACATTGTCCTTGGTTCTTCAGAACTACTTGACATATTGATTACGATGTATAATGCAGGTTCCAATATCTATTTATCACATAATAGTTTAGTCAGTTAATCAAATGATATACATGTATATGGAATAGTAAAAGAAAAATAAAATAAAAAGAAAATATACGAACCGATATCATAGTTGTACTATCCTCACCTTCAAGTCCCATATTGGATGTTACTTGAAGTTTACATTCCAATACATCCAATAAATCATCACGACCAATTCCTTCAATTACATCTTCTATATCCTAAATAAGTAAATCCAAATTATAATTCGTATTTAGTTGTCTTTTGTCATGAAACTAAAAATGGTTGTTTAGTTTCAAAAAAACAAAAAACAAAAAAAATAAGTTACCTCTTGTTGCCCACACACTAAATTTCGTACAATTTCCAAGGCTTGTTCTTGAATACCCGGATTAGGCTCGTGTAACAGTTCAATCAATGCATCGTATGTAAGTGATTTCATAACTGCCTTTTTTGCTGATAAATCGGCTTTGTAAAGTAAACTATTAAGCGCCCATACACCATTCAGTTGAAGCTTTGAATCATTTGATCTTGAATATTCAACAAACCGATCAATTGCTCCAGCATCGATCACACTCTAATATAAAAAGAAATTAAGTGTTTTTTTGTTAATATATAAAATGATAAAATGATTTTTACAGAAAAGTGGAAAAAAAAAACGTTAGTGCCAAAAAAAAAAAAAAAAAAAAAAAAAACCTTTTTCATGGGTGAAAAGTCAAGTGTAAGATTACATAATGCCCCACATGCTGCAGCTTGAACAACAATTGACTCGTCTTGTAAAAGCTATTATTATAATAGTAATAATTTAGTTACAATCCAATACCAACAACATAGTTATACATATAAACGTATTTTCTTTCTTTCTCTTTTTTGTGTGTTTACCTTCAAAAGCGGAGCAGCTACTCCAGCATCTACTAAACTTGTTCGTAAATTGCTTACACTTCGAGAAAGTGATTTTGCACACTGGCACGCTGCTAATCGAACATGAGGATACTTGCTTTGTAGTGCTGTCACAACATGTGGTAAAACTTTGGAACTGATGGCCTAATTATTTCATTTCAATTATCAATAACCCTCCAAGTAGTGTTATAATAATATTTTTTTCCCTACTTTTCCTCTCTTTTTCATCCATCACATCCACTTATCCCTTCTCTTCTCGAAAAATTACCTGCGATCGACATTCTTCTTTTAAAAGTGTTGCGGCAGCAATAGCAATCAATGAATTCTAATATTGATTTCATAGCATTAATTACTTATATCTTTTCATCTGTTTTTTAGTATATTTTTGTTTTATTATTATTAATACCTCACGAACTTTCTCTTTACGTTTAGCTACACTTCCAACACCTGGTACACCAATAGGTTCTTCTGAATCTTCATCATTATCCTTTGAGGATACACTGGCTAATAGTTCTGCTAATCTTGAAATCGCATCTGCATCATAAGCTGCTTTTTGCATATCTTCACTATCTTTTACTAAGTCTGCCAAAACCAATGGAGCTCTTTCTTGGATATCGTTAGCAGGATCCTTTAATAATTTAACCAATGCTGGCAATACTACCAATACAATATCTGTAAATGGTTCAATAAATATACCAGTTCGATACAAATTGGTCAAACTAATGTTTATATATTCAGCATTTGATTATATTAGAAAGTCTATATACAGACATTACAAAAAGAAAACATTCTCTCTTCCATATTTATATTACCATGTAGCAGCAATTAAACGCATATTGGGACATTTATCACGAACAAAATCAAGCATGGTAGCTGTTGTCAATTGATTCGAATCAATAGCTAAATAAGAGTAATATTCCATGTTTATAATTAAAAAGAATGACAAAATCGCAATGATAATAATAATAATAATAAATATTTAAATATAAACACTTACGTTTAGCATGAATAATAATTTCACCTAATTCACTATTCTCACGACATAAAGTAGCTAAAGCATCCAATGCAGCTTCTTGAGCTTTAACATGGCCAGAATGTAACAAATTAACAAGAGGTGGAATAACACCTGCTGAAGCCAATTGCATTTGTTGTTCCTGTGTATCGCAACATTTAGCAATAACTGCCGCTGTAAATTCCGCAATCATGCCAAAAGACAAACTCTCCGACGTTGCGCTTGGTTGTCCTTGTTGACATAAATATGTTGAAGTCGCATCCAATAATGCAACAAGGTCAGAGATATGTTTTTCCTATAATAAGTTTAAATTACATTTATGAATAAAATATAATTATTTTTTTTACTCGTCCTTTCAAAATTAATTTTATCTTTCATATTTTCTATATGATAATCTATTCAATTCAATCCATCCATCGAATAAAAAAAAAAACTACTACTAACAGTAAAAATGTCATCTTTGGGTGTTCTTGGACAAGTAAAAATAGACTTTAATGCACGTGTTACAGCTTCTAATAATTTGCGTTTTTCGCGAATTGCTTCAATAACTGGGACATTAGGACGTAAAGCTAATGCATCTAACAATGGCGTTATCGCTCCAGCAGAAACAACTGCATTTACATTCTCGTCTTTGCCTTTTTATTGATAATAATAATAAAAAAAATAACCCGTTAGTATACATTAGTTTCGTTTCCTTCGCACACACCTTCCAATATATTAAAACTTTTGTTTTTTTTATCTGTATAATTATTATTAATACTATTTACCGTATGCAATACTACCAAGAACAGTAGCAGCTTGTATTTTTAAAAGATACGATGTAGCATCAGGTAATGTAAGATAGTCGACTAGTCTATTATTAATATACATATAAACAAAAAAGAAAAGAAAAGAAACGATTAACACGAGAACGGATATATTATATTTTATAAGTATAACATATACTTTTGAACAACACCAAGTTGGATGTAGAGATCCTTTTTAGTTTTATTGCCAATAACCGAATTCTTTATAAATCGTAAAGCTTTTAATCGTTTAGCATCGTCTGCTGAAGCGAGATCTTTAATTGATTCCTGATATTTTGAAGTAGTCATATGGGACAAGACAAAATAATAATAGTTAGAATGATAGTAAAAAAAATAGAAAAAAGAGAGAGAAAGAGAGAACGAAAGATAAAAACGCAGTCTAATAATTCACTTTAATTGGAGCTGAGATTAGAAGGAAAGTAATGCGACACGGGAACTTTTTTTTTAACTCTCTCTTTCTCTGTAATACGCTAATGCTAGTTCAAACTATAATAATATTTAAGCTTTTTTTTTACCTTTGATTTTTATAAAGAAAAAGATATAAATTTATTTAATTATTTAATTATAAATTACATTAGTTTATACATTCAATAACACTACAAGTGAATAAAACAAAAGTAACGGAAAAGAAAAAGGATTTGTGTGTATAAAATTATTCTCCAATAATAGTTTACAATGGACCTTTATAAATTTTACGGCCAGATACTTGCCAAAATGTCAATGCAAAAATATTACAGTAGCTCCAAGCATCAAACAAGACCAATTCATTGTTTCAGGAGTAATAGGATGAACTCTTTGAATACATAAAATTACACCAAAGAAAATAACCCAGGGCATACAACAGCAATAGTACTGATGAGAATACTGTATTTTCTAAGATCAAGTGGGCTTTTGGGCATATCATTTTGTTTCCATATAAGTCGACAGAATACAGGCAGGCCTGTTATAAACATGAATAATGTTAATAAAAAAATGTATATATAAAATATATCAAGTGGTTTTTTTTATTCTTTTGATACGTATCTTTATAATACATAATAATACATTACCATATGATACATTAAGACAAATAACTGATGTAGATATAATTGCTTCATAATAAACATCACTTGCAAGAGACTACGTACATAAGAAAGTGTACAATTTCAATTATTACTAATTTATCAATAGATACAAATATTCTTAAAAGTATTAATGCTCACCGCAGAAAAAAAAATATGCAGAAAATATTCAAATATATAAATATACAAAAATCCACTCTAGGTTATATTTCTCGAATATTGTAACATATATTATGTTGAATATTAAATATGGTACTAAAGCGACATGCTATTGGTCAATAACGTTTAAAAAGTCATGATCTTATTATATTATTGGTAGATAACTGTGAAAAGCATAATATCCATTGATTCAGAATACGTATTAGTTGAATCAAAACTTTATAATAGGTTGGGTACCTTTAATTTTGCAGTACTTTTTTGCAGTAGTAGTCGGACAACACTGGAAAATATCCGCACAACTGACCGGATTTACCGAACGTTACTAACTAGAAAAGGTGCTTTGCGGTGCTGCTTACGGTAGTTTGCAGTAGTTGTTTGCAGTAATGATTTCAATAAAATTATATATTACACTTGTTTTTGTATAGTATTATTACAGTATTTTTTTAAAAAATTATGGAACCATAAATTTATGAATACGTAATATACATTTAATAAATCAAGAGCTTAATATTTAATACGTATTAATCCCTTGAATTTTGACCTTTATGATCAGTTCAGCAAATACATCGCCCTTTTTTTATACTAGGTATTGTGTATATGCTCACCAGCTTTAAGGCTCTTACTATTATCAAATTAATTAGCTTCTAGAAAACACACACAGAAATATAGATATAATTGAATACATCTACTATGTACTTTTCTATTAGATGTAGACAAAGTATTTCATTAAGCAAAAAGTTTGTTTTCTTCTTATGTTTTTAGAATTCCACTTATTAAAGAGGAAATATTATTATGCAAAAGGAGAAACATGAGAAAAGAAGTCCGGTGTCAATGATCTGATATAATCAATTAAAATCAAAAATTCAAATGGCTTAATAAATAGAGCGTTTGCATAATTCATTGCGTTATTAAATAGTTAAACGATTGAATCCAGTAGAAAGAAAGGTTTTGCTTCAAAACTTTAATTTTTTTTGGCGCTTCTTTTGTTTTACGTATGCAACTTTATAAATATTGAGATTCTTTTTCATCATATAGCAACATAATTCTTTATTTAATTAATAATGATATTAGTAATGTCAGTATTTTACTGTATACTGCTCAATATATGTATTTAAGGCAATAATATAGTGACTATAGAACTTACGTATAACTTGTGAATTAAAATGTATCAAAAGATTAATTTAAATGTTTTAAAACAAGTTGGGAACAACAAAATAATATATATAATGTACTATTTAAAATCAAGCTATTTTAAACCAAGGCGATAGCAAAGAAACACTCAATATAGCTATTATTACTGGCCAAAAAAAGGGTTCAAATATAATGATCGAAAATGACGAGAAACAGTTGATAGAATTTTTTTTCTTTTTTCTTTGGCACATGTTAACTACCGCAAAAATAGTACTGCAAAAATGATTTAATACTGCAAACTACTGCAAACTATCGCAAGCAGTACCATAAAGCACGTTTTAGAGTTAGTAATGTTCGGTAAATCCGGTCAGTTGTGCGGATATTTTCCATTGTTGTCCAACTACTACTGCAAAAAAGTACTGCATTTGCAATACTGAAAAATTAAAGGTACCCGATTTATGTTAGTAAACCTTCTTCCCATACGCTCATCATACATAATTATTATATAGCAATGACACATACGCTTTTTTTATATTTCTCTTTGACTGTTTCAGTTTCTTCCTTTGCCCCTTTCTTTAGAGTCACCGTCATAAGTGAAGAGTCCAACCCATAAAAGTGCAATTCATCATTTTCCTCGATCTTAAAATATGTGTAATAATATATTAGTTCTCTTATTCAATTGCATAGTGTCAATCGAACGATGAAAATTTATATGCCTCCTTGTGTCAAATAAGTCGTTGTTGTAGTGGTTTAATAACAAAATTTCGATCGCGCAAGTCGTACGTTTTTCGTTTGAAAAATTGTTGGCTTGTCCTTGGCTACCCCTTCTTCGATTCTTCTGACCACTTCACCTACTTCTCAGTATCCGCTGAATTGAGTATCTATATAATACGACCAATAAATAAAAGCTCATAATAACAAAATAACCGAAAGCAGAAAAAAATATGCTCACTTCCTGCATACCGATCGGCTACGACTTTCAACGCCCATGAGAAACAGTTATGTTGTGGTCGGTTCAACAGAGATCCAACAGAAGCTTGAAATTGCTTTTCTGCAATAGAACGCTCCTCAAGGCTCCATCCACTAAAAGTGTAAAATCTCCTTTATAAAAGATCTTTTTCGTCATAGTTTTCCCCCCAAGTAATGCACATAGTCCCTACAAAGAGTGTCAGTATTTTGAAGATTGATTATCAAAAAATAATGACTCTAGACACCATGCGCTCGATTCATCAATTCTATCGGAACTAGTTTGCATGAATTAATACGTATGATCATGAAGGAACACCAGGTAATTATAAATATCTTGTATGATAAAAAGCTTACGGTCCTGATGATGATACTTGGTAACCAATTGAGCATTTCAATGACCTTACACTGATTGAAAGATATTGGCAACGTCGGAATCAATAAAAGATTAGATTTCAAACTACCACGTCGATCATCATGTCTTAATAATAAACGCAGACGCACTTAAATATATCTTTCTCTAAAACTTATTTTTCCCAATTATCGACTCGTGGGTTTTTAACTGGAGTTTTATCGATATATACTTTCCTTAAAGACAAGTGATTGCATATACTCTAATCAAACGGTTGTTCCAACCCGGTGGGGGTAATGTTGTATCCAACGTACAATGGCTTCATAATAACAGTCATTTAATATTATATATTTAAATACAGCATAGTTCAAATATGTTTCACTGACCTTTTGGTATTTCACGGTGTGTTTCAATGACTCTTAATATTAAAGAAGTCCATCTTCTTTATTGATACTATTTGACAGCTGCGTTGATATATTATTTTATCAACGGCAAAACGTATAGGATATAATGTTCACATATATCACCACGGCTAAAAATGCATGGAATTGCTTAATTCTCTATGAATATGAATTATGGGTTATGAAATATCATGCTTCTCTATGAATATGCATGAAAAAAGACAATCATTCACTTTCATGGAAATAAATCCATGAATCTCTATTACAAAACTTAATGAATCTGAGTGACAATGTATGACTCTGAGTGATATATGAATCTGCATAAAATTGAACAAATATCTATGAAAAGATATCTATGATTATGAATGAAAATGCATGCTTTGTAAATATGAGTGATAATCTATGAAATCGCATACTTATACTTCGTGAAACCATAATCGTTTGACGAGAAGTAGTATTCCCACGCACTTCTTTTACTACTTTTCTCATTATCTCATATAGTTAATGACCCACAAAAAATAAAATTTTATTATTCAAAGTGCCTATCATAATATAATAGAAGTGGTTTCAACCATGTTATAGCTACAGTATAATGTATATGTTCATAAAGTAAAATATATATTATTTGAAAACTAGGTGCTGAAAATCCACGAATCTGCATGAATCTGTATATAAATAGGTAATGGATATGACTAAATATCTATGATTCTGCATAGATCTATGAATCTCCATGAAGTGACACGTTTCATAGAGATTCATGGCATTAATGATCATGCAGATCCATGGAAATCCATTCATTTTTATTACTCACTTTAGCCGTGGTGTATTATTGTCATTATTCATCGTCATTAACAAATCGGAAGACTATCATTGGTCATACACGCATATTGATATACCCAGCCATTGATTAGAATTTAATATAAATATTGATAATATTTTATTATAATAAACTTCAGTTCAATTATTGTTCTTTTGGGTCTCGTTGACTTATCGCTGTCTCTTTTATTTTATTAATTTCGATCGACATAACAGCGAGTAAAGTATCATAAACTCCAGAGATTCTATTTTTATATAATTGCTCCTGACCTTGCTTTATCTATTCATGGACCATCAAAAGACATGTAACAAAAGCGGGAAAATCGATGTTGCTGATAAGAATTTATTACACCCCGTTAACATAATGATCACCCTAGAAATAATAGTTCTGTATACTCATAAGATGCGTGAGATTTAGAAGTAATTACATAGAATAAAGTGTTCGACATATAACCTATTAAGATTAAGGTAGTTAATAAACGGAGGATACAAATTGTTGACAGTAGATTAAAAAACGAATCGCGAATACTTTCCATGTTAGCAGTAACTATTGAGCTCATATCGTATATGGATTTTTATAATGAATATGGCCCATATTTATTCACACACACTTTTTTTTTTGTCTCAGTGAGTAAAATTACTTTGCGTACGTAGCAACTGAATTTTTATGAAACAAGATACTGTATCAGTGGTTTAAATTGCCCATTTTTTTTGTACGTATGTATCCTGAAATGGTGGTCGCGATACTTGTTAGTCTTTTATTGAGTGGAAGTTAATAACTATACGTAAAGTTCTTTTTCACATAGTGTACCAGTTTAAGAAACAAAAAAAAATTGTTGCTCCTGTTGTAGTGGTTAAAAAAATAAAATAAAATGGTGGGGGATCTGTGGAACGTTTCATTGAATATAAAATATTAGGTTATCCAGGTTATAAGATTTGTGACCTAGTTTAATACATACGTATTTATGGTTTATGCATCTATTGCATATTGAATGTCGAGGCAACCAATGGTCTCCAGGGTGTTGCACACATTCAAAAAGTACCGCTATTTACAATCAGATCTTTTTATTTTATTCTATTTATCGTTACTACTCTTTGCATACTTGCGATTGCAAATTCAATGAGGTCCCTGGTAAAAATATAAATAGAAAATAGAAAAAGAATAAGAACAAGTACTTGCCTCTTTGTATTGACTAAATTTCAGCGATATACATTGCAAAACGATGACTTCACAAAGTGGCGTTGTGATGTAGTTACAATCAAATTCAAAAAGTAATTCAATAAGAAAAAGATATGTCTGGTCGATTGCCCTGAAAAAAAAATCTAAAATTAGACAATATCGCATTTAGGTTTATGCATGTTACCATAGCAGCAGGAATACTTTTTCTTTTTATAAAAAAAAAACATGTCTCTTATATAAATAAGCATTTCGTGACGGTTTCAGAATTTGAATTTCCGTGGTTATGACCTTGTTTATACCGATCAGGGGATAGTACTTTTAAGTAAAGTATAAGCTTGCTTTAATAAAAACTCGAAGAGGATGGTGATTTAAAGAAAACGGTAAAGAAGTACTTTCTTGTCATGGTGATCAAGTGTAACTTTGTTCCTCAGCTACCAATTGTTTCACAGCCAACTCCGAAGAAAAGCACGGACACCCTTGAACGCGCCTCCTTGTATTTAATACTTTTTTTTTTTTTTTTTTTTGGGGTTGAAATTTATCAAATAATTTGTATGGTTTGACATTATGAAATATATTCAATGTAAAAGAAAAGAAAACGTCCAAAAAGTTTTCCAAGTTTTGATATTTTTTATTGCTGCAAAACTTTCTGTTTTAATTTTATAGTTATTATTTTCGTGATTTTAAATCCAAACTTTTTTTACCACTACTTGAAGAGGGGTCTACCTGGATTGTATCGAATCTACCGGGTTGGCTTTTTGAGTATATCAAGTTAAGTTATAAACTACAACTGAACAACGAATATACACTTTGATTTACTTTATATGAATGTATATCCAAAAGTATCAGTCAAATTAGTCTCCAGTTCATACTTGGTAATTATATATTAAGAATATATATTGAATCAATGATTTCAACAAGTAAGCGCTTTTTTTAATACATATTTATGACTATTTTTCTCAAATTATTAACATATTTATATATATATTTAGCCGATTCTGGTTATGAATTAAAATATCATAGTTCTCAAACACACACAGATTTATAAAACCAGTCTTACCAATAGTATACCAATACTCCTAAAGATAAACATTCCATTTTGTCACAAGACTGGTATAAATTGGCATTGAAAAATATCCTTCAAAATATATGCTTAAAAAAATTAAGCCACTCACAGGGTCAGTTTGTATATTATTCTCTCTACCACTATATTGCAGAAATAGTTCTTGTACGTATATAATTGAATATTATCATAACCCGTGCGATTATTTTTTTTATTAAACACGTAAAAAGATCCCCCCCCCCAGCTTAATCATCGTATTTAATATTGGAAAGACCACTCCAATATGTATGTCGGGTCCGAACTTCTTTTGAAAAAAGAAACAGAATTTTTTTTTTGAAAAATTAATATTATTATATATGTAATAACTAACATAATATTAGTTGCGTACTACCAAAACAATCTTAGTGCATAGTCATTATGAAACAAAATTATATCAGTGCATGGTAATAAATAAGAAGTAATTATTAATAACTAGATAGTAATGGTTATTACAAAATAAAATCACAATTTAAAGTTTGCTTTCTTGTTTTGCTTTTTGCTTTTCAAGTCGCTTTTGTTCAGCTTCCTCTGTTATAATATAGAAACCAGCAAATTTATTGTTAATACGTACAGATCATAAATATAAATAGTTCCCAGAACCTAGGGGTACATTCACTTACCAGCAAATCGACGAACAGTCTCAATTGAATCCTTGCTAGTTGTACGGATAGCCAACGCGGCCATTTCAGCATTATTCACATTCAATAAAGTTTCACGTTCGGCATCTCTACTAAGTTTTTTGGTAGTAGCCAGTGCATCAGCTGAAAATTTGGCAGCATCTTCTGCAAGTTTAAGTACAGTTTCACGGAAACCTTCGGCAGGATATATGCGGGCTACCATATTTCCTTCAACCATTTCTTGTGCTGAAAAGGTCCGGCCCATCAACTTTTTTATTTTATTTTTCGAAAAAAAGTGAACGAGATAGAGTTTTAGTGAATAGCTCAAATAGATTACTATTTATACGCCACCATTATAATTCGTCTAAACGTAGTTGTAAGCAAAAAAAAAAAAAAAAATTACCAGCATTTCATTTGCACGAGAATGACCCATGATCTTTGGAAATAAATAAGAAGAACAACCTTCTGCAGCAAAACCTAACATCAGCATCGATAAATAATAGCAAATGATAATAGAAAGTTAGTAACCATGTACAACAATAACAGTAAATGATGAGTGATAATAATAAACTACCTAATTTCATAAAAGGTGTAGTGAAAGTAGCATGAGGAACACAATAAACAACATCACAAAGAGCTAACGTTGTAACACTGATACCATAAGCAGGACCATTCACAGAAGCAATTAACAGTTTAGGGAATGTGATTAATTCATCGACAAGATATCTAGATTAATTTTATCATACAAAAAAAAAAACAAGATCAAAAAGCGTAAATTTAGCACAACAGTAACAGATCAATTTATATTGAAAACAAGAAAAATGAATCAATGAATTGCTTACTTTACTGAATTACGGCGCTCTTTGGGTTTATCTTGCTTTGCCAATTCTTGTCCTGAAGAATAAAATCGACCTCTTCCTGTGAATACAACTACTTTTACTGAGTCGGCTGTTTTAGCCCACTTTATAGCACTAAGCCAATTCTATAAAAGAAAAAAAAAACTTACATTCGTTATGCCATTTGTCATATATAAATATTATCTCGAGATTTAAAATTTACCTCATATGCATCTGCATTGAATGCATTCAGCACTTTAGGTCTATTGAATGCAATTTCACAAACACCATTTCGGGAAACTGTGATTTCAAGAGTATCAAACTTTGGAACAGACATTATTACGCTTTAGAGAGAAAAAGAATAAGAGAGAAAGGATGAGAAAGAAAAAAAATAATATGAATAATATAAGTTTATATAGAGTTATGTGATGTATCTGGGGAAACAAAAGTTGATTATAGTAATGCATTTGACATGATTCGGCTGTGACTTTATGTTTATAGACCGTGCGTATATTGGATTAGTCAGGCTTTTGACAATGGGAATCTTTTTTTTATAGGAGTTTTTCAAGATATTATTAATAACTACTTGGAAAATCATGAAAGTCATAAAAAAGAACTATAGATCTCTTATGATCATTATAGGAAAAAAAAGGTTATTCGATAGTAGTTTTTTCTCTCAAGATGTTAAGCATATGCTCTTTTTTAATTAGTAAAAAGTATAATCTTATTCCTCTTTTTTTTTTTTATCCTAAATTATTTCCGGACTTTCTAGGTTCGCCACAAAGTATAGCCGAAAGTTAAATTTGATAATACAACCTTGGTTGCTATTACTACTTATAGATTTGACTGCAGTAAAACTTATGATACATGTTGATGAAAATTATAGTAATCAATTTTATGATTATAATAATTTATATGCAGTTTATTTATATAATAATTACTAAATTATTTAAATATTAACAATTAAAGGAAGTAAATTTACAAAATATATCCTTTTTTAGAGGATGTGTTGAGTACAAGTATTTATGTATGGATGTGTTTTTTGTGTATGTATGTGTATGTGTATGTGTGCATGGAAAAAATGTAACAGTATAATAAAGAAAATATAATTATGTAAAGAAGGAATTATTTGATTATTTTTGGCGTTTGCTTCTACTAAGACTAAGCTTGTTTCTCATGCTTGCACTAATTGTTCGTTTCTTTGGCATGTAATTTTCATCGTCCGTTGCACTAAATATTTGATGATAGTGTTCACCAAATGATGATGAATTATACGATGATGGTGATGGTGATTTGCAAATGGCTTTTCCCTTTCCCTTATCCCGTGGTGGCAATGGATCGTTATCAAGTACGCTTCGTGATGACTGTGAATCTTGTAATGGTTTTCGCGCAGTAATAGCATTAGCGATCATAAATCCATCCAAATCCTTATTTGGAGAAGGCTTAGATTCTGGATAATCGTGTTGATCCGTTTCTTTTTCCATGACATCACCTATATCTTGAATAGCAATACCATTTTCTTCGTCAACTATAATTTTTGATATTGTAGGATCCGCTCCCTTATCCTTTTCTTCGCTAAGCGATGATGATGATAATGATAATAACGGTTTTTGTTGTGAATAAGAAGGGTATTCAATTTCCACATCGGTTTGCGACTTTATATTACTATATTGTTCCGTTCTTGTATCCCCTTTACTAATAGCTGAATATTTAATATTATTGGATGGTGATGGCAAAGATTGTTCTTTATTTCTTTGTGATTGTGGTAACGACGAGTGTAAAGACTCCAACACTTGTGAATCATTAGATTCATTGAGAGCAATAACTTCTTCTCCGTCATAAATATACATTTCTTTCTTATCATTCATTACCCATTGATTACTGTTATCATCATTATCCATTTTTTCGTCATTTATAATGACTAATGCTTGATCCTTATCAACGTCGTCGTTATCATCATCAACATTTGTAATAAATTTTTCAGTGTCCATTTTTTGTGACGAGTTTGAAGAACTTGGTGTGGATGATTGTACATGTGATCCATTTGATTGAATTTCATCTGGTGGGTGCTGTGACATTGATAATGATAGAAGTGTCCGATCGGATGTTTGAGTATTGGTTTGTATATTTACTGTGGTGATGGTAGATGTGGTGTTATCAGTTTTCGAGTCGAGTGTTGTCGTATTATGATCATTGCTTGATGATGACGATGTCCTTACTTTTCTTTTTTTAGTTGAAAGAGAAAGTTTTGATTTTCGTTCAGAGGATCGATTTACTTTTTCTGTTGTTGGAATATCATGTTGAGATTGATTTGTGCTATCATCTTTTTCTCGTGTTGTTGGATTTCGAACTACCTATATCCGCAGCAAATAATATAATATATAAAAATTTAATTATTTATTCATATTGTATATATGTATATATACGATAAGAGAAAAAAAAAGGAACTTACTGTATCAATATGAGTTTGATCTCCTGTAGCATATTTTTGAGCAAATTCTTTCGCTTTTCTAATAAACAAAGCATTATCAAATTGAAATTCTTTTGCCTATTTATACATAATTTAATTTATGTATTAATAAACAAAATAAAAATAAAGAATAAACATAAAAAACTTACTATTTCAGGATCAAGGGGATCATTAGGATTTGGTTCACCCATTAATACTTGAATAGACTTTAAAGAAGCTTCAATATTCAAAGAAGGTTTCCAACCATCATTTTCACTTTTTTTTAAGATATTCAAACAAATGGTTCCACTATCATCTACATTTGGATGATATATCATTGTTTTAAATCTGATCGTAGGTGGAGAAAAAGGATATTCTGAAGGAATGTGTATATCCAGTCGAAAAGTGCCTTTTTCATAAGGTGAATCAGGTGGTCCCTTAATATCTTAATACAAAAAAAGAACAAAAAAAAAATTAGTATATGATAGTGATTGAAACAAAATAATGATTTTTTTTAAAATTGATGTAAGTCCCATCCTCCATTCATCTTTTTTTTTTTTAGATAAAAATAAATGAAAACCGTACAAGCTTCAAGGTGTGTCATGTCTGCATCGTCAACTGGGTGACAAATAATTCCAGGTGGTGGATCTCGTTCCATACTCACTGGTTTATTTTACGTTTTTTTTTTAAAAAATAAAATAAAATAAAATAAGAATCATGTTAATTAATGGTTTTTAAAGCTCTTGTTCTTGCCAACAACTATTAAATAGATATATATATATATAAAAGAAGGTAAGAATATAAAATACTGACTTAATTCTTTTGTTAATCGTAATGCCTGAACCTGTGAACTCATTCTTAAAAAAAAAAGCGAGAGAGAGAAAGAAAGTATGCAGGACTTCGAAACACGAAGATTTTTAAATTCTGAATTATTTTCTTTTTTTCGCGTCAAATTAATATCTTACGCATTTGCGTGATCTTTGCAGCTGTTGATGTTTTAGTTAAGAATATAGAAAATTTATAATCAATAATTGGTCGTTTTTATTTTTATTTTTCGCTACTATGGTTATCATAGCAATATAAGAACATGAATAAAGGAATGCATAGAAGTTTAATATTCGTATCAATGCTCCACATGTATAGCGTTGATAGAACTTTATATTAGTATCACTAGAATATAAAAATGAAGGCGAGAAAAATCATTAATTTGTTTTTTTAGGTACTCTTTTAAATCGTATCGTCGAAAGCTTTAGTGTTATCCTTGTACATAGATGTTCCGTCCATGAATTGATTTCTCTTTCAGGAATCAATGTCATCTTATATATATCTATCTATCTTATCTTATATATAATAGTAGACTCCCAAAAAATTATTAATGAAATCACCTTCCTTTTTTGGAAGTACGACCTTTTTTTTTAAGTTCCAATGATGCAGCACTTGAGCACTTTTCTGGAGAGAACACAAGTACGTATTATTTGGATTTGCCCCAAATAATCCTCCATACAGTTCATCTTTCCAGCTATCTACGTACCACATATACTTTTGCTAAAATTACATCAACGTACTATGCTGTTATGTAATATAAACTCTCACAAAGGCCTTTGTAATGGAACCCATCCTCTATGTTATTATTTTTGCCATATAATTTAGAAGCTAAATTTTACTGATGGTGATTTTGCAGGAATTTGCTTTTTTTTAGGCTAAATCAATTTTAGAATCACAAACAAATATTCATTTTTAAATATTTTATATTTTATTTACGTAAAAGGGGTTTGGGGGCTTTGCCCCCAACGAGACGCCGAGCCGGAGCGCCAGAAGTGTTGACATGAAGCGAAGCGAAGGGGCTCAATACTGTAGGTGCGGAGGCGACTACGTCTCGTTAATAATATAATCATCTACTGTGATGTTGATATTTCATATTGTTATCTGTGTTATCTTATAATCTAGTATTAGAAAAAACATTCGATTAAAAATTGCTTGTTCTCTTTTCTACAGCTTCAAAAGAACAGTTTTTTCGATACAATTATAACAGGTCATGATATCTATCAAGTTTATATTGTACAGGTGTACAGTCTATTAAGATTCTATTAGTAAAAATGAAAACCGGGTTCTCTTTGTATACAATAAAAATAAAAAAAATAAACCGGGTACTTTGTTTTTCGTATACAGATGTAATAATAAATAACAAATGTGTAGAATTAATATATAAATAAATAAAAATAATGTATATAAGAGGATGATTGTAGGAATATGTAACAGAATTATGTAATAAATAAAATATAAAAAAAAAAGTTGTGAATATAAATAAAAACTTTTAGGGTAGAAGAGGGTCAAGTAAATAAAGAGCGAAGAAAAAGGAAGGGGACATCTCTATATTATATGTATGATAATATGTATATAACATGAATGATAATGATGATGGATGCTATTTTAAACACGTACAAGCTTAAATCCAGCTTGAGTAACACGTAACCAACCAGCAAATAGAGCACCACCAATAACCATGCAACCAGCCCATACTGCAGCATATTTATAATCAGGTGGTGTGAATCTGTTAATAATAGCTGACGCAATAGGTGTACCAAACATGTAGCCAAATAAATTCGTAAAATATAATAATCCTACAGCAGGAGCAATGTTTTCAAGTCCAACCACTTGAGGTTGTACTGTTGGGAAAAGAGCAATGTATCCACCACCAAAGAAACTGTAGTAATTCCAAAAGAATTTAGCAGTTAGTTTGTTTAGTTAATAATTGACTAAATCAATTTTTTTTGTTTAACTATACTTACCCGTATAAGACCGAGAATACCCAGATAGTAGCTTCATTGGTAGCATTGACCCAAATGGCTAAACAACAAACACCAGCAAGAAAAGTACATATGAACAAACTGTTAAATCGACCGAATTTGTCACCCATATAACCAGTACAAATACGTGCACCGGCGTTAACAGCAGACATGATGGCAGAAAGATTTGTACCAACCCAAGGGTCCAAGTTTAATGCTTCAGCGTGAGCTAAATATTATATAAAAAAAACATTAGATATATTATACTATTTCTCTGTACCATTTATTAGGTAAGCAGTAAAGAAAGAAAAAATTACATGGAAGCAAGAAAAATGGAGTCTAAAAAAATCAAATTGTATTGGTTTTTCATGCAAAAAAATTAGCTTACAAACCATGAATATATCACTATATAACACTCTATACTAATCCCAGAAACTTACCATATATCCAAAAGTAGTGATAAGACCATGGATAAACAAAATGGTAAAACGAGGATTTTTGAACAAATACCAACTAATAACACCTTTTGCACTTCCGCCTGTTTGTTGAATAGTACCAAAAGGTCTAACCAGCAAAGTCGCTGAGCCAATAAGTGCAAAGCACATGATACCAACAATACTATAAAAAACGTAAGTATCAGATCATTAGATTCTCCATTAACAGTACAAATATATATATCCCGAGAATCCTATATATCCTCTTTCTTTTCTTTCTTTTTTAATCTCTACCGTAATGCCCAACGATATCCAATGTTTTCGATTGCAGCTTGACAAATATTAGAAACTACTAAACCACCAATACCAGATCCAGACATGGCCAAGCCAACAGCAAGACCTCGATGATGATTGAACCACTGTTGCGGCGCTCCAATACAGGGGAACCAAACAAAAGATGCCCCCACACCAAATAATAGACCTTGGGTAAGGAATAAATGCCATACCTATGATAAATAAATTAATACGTAATTTCCCCTACTTTCTACCTTTTGTATATATATCTGTATTTACCTCTTTAGCAAAACTAGCAAGAATTAATGCAGCAGTACATAGTATAGTACCGGTTATTAGCATATATCTATACCCCATGGTTCGAATAACAAGTTGATTGATGGGGCCGAGAATAAAAAATAATGCAACACATATAGATCCGATCCATGATAATTGTGCCATTTGACCTGGATAGATTTGCTTATACTGTCGAAGAAAAACACCCCAACTGTTACATATAAAATAGGTCAGTCTTCTTTTTCTTTTTTACTCCATTATTGTACTTTTTTCCTTTTTTGGATCGGCTTTTTTGATAATCCGGGATACGAAATTCCGTCTTACCTATAATTGTATCCAAAACTGTAGAATCGTTTTTAAAAAAAAAAAAAAGAGTGTGAGTCATCCGTTTTGGACAGATTTTTGATTAGGTGTGTAGAAGGGGATGGATTATTTTTTTTTTATATCTTAGATTTGTAATTATCTTTTTGTTGTTCCTTACATTGCAAATAAACCCTGAAAAAGAAAATAAACAATTCATTATTAATCAACTTTTACTGAAACTTACAGTATTGTTTTATTTTTCTTATAAAAGCTTACCAAAAATGAACCGAGAATCACAAACCAGCCCCTACCACCATCTGGAGGTGTCAATACTTCGATATTATTCTTTAAATCAACATCTCCTTTTTGTATTGAGCCTGGTGCCTCTGTAATCGATTCTGGTCGAATCTCAACTTTCTCGCCTTCTTTTATTGACATGTCAAAAAGAAGTATGTTTAGGTTTTACAATAAGGTGAAAAGGTTAGGGTTGGAGGATGAAAGAGAGAGAGAGAGGGAGAAAATGACTGTAAGATATCAATGAAGTTTTTTATTTTTTTTAATCCAGATTTTTCTTGTGCGGAGATCAAAGTGTCCCACAAAAAAAAAAGACGACCAGTTTTTTTGTGGGATACTTAAATGATGAGAAGTTTGAGGATCTGAAAAACCTTTATGAAACTGGTTGATGCGGTGTTATTGACATATTAAAAATAAAAATAAAAAGTGAGAAATATATGAAACGTATCCCATGGCAGCCAAAAGTATCTTATTTATGTTAAAGAGTAAACAGCAATTATGCAGAACAATTAAAAAAAAGTTTCAAATCAAATTTTTGGTCATCTTTATAACTTTCTCTAGTTTGATTTAATGAAAGCCTCCTATGATTTTGAAAGGCATTCGTTATTTGAGAAATCTATTATTACTATATAAATAATAACAAACCATATCGCACTTTCCAGGTATTACTCAAAAACGTAATAGTAACATACAACTGCAAGCATCGAACTATAATAGCAGTCACATTGCGTTTTCCGTTCCTTTTCCGCAAAAAGTAAGAGCGTACGATTTTTTTTTTTTTTGCACACATAATACCAACTAGCGAACCATTGCTTGCAAAAACTTATATTTTTGGAAAACCGTTGACTAGTATATATATATATATAACAATAATAGTAATAATAATAATAATATACGAATAAATGAGGTATAAGACAATATTCATTTCTATAGTAACAACAAATTGGTGTTAATAATTGTGTTCATAATAATAATAATATTAATAATTTTTTTTAATATTATATATTAATAGCGATCAGAATCAAGGCATGAATCCGGCCAATCTAGCAGGTCGTAAAATCGCACAACCTCGACGACGTTTGCAACGAACTGCATCTGAAGATCCATCCCATACAAATGCAATGGCAGGCTTTACTTTTGGTGGTAATAACAACACCAATCAGCAGCAACAACAACCTACAGCCTTTGGCGCGAATTCTAATACACCTCCCTCTCCGTTTGCGGCACAACAACCTCAGCAGCAGCAACCAACAACGCCGACCTTAGGACGTTCTTTTTCCACTGCTGGTTCTTTTCCATATAACATGTCACAACAACAACAACAACAAAATGCCCTTCCACAATCCAACCCTTCGTCTCCAGGTACAACAACAAGTGCTCCTAGTTTTGGTGGAGGTGGCTCATTCACGTTTGGATCAGGTTCTACCACTACAACCAATAATAATCAACAGCAACCAGTTGCATTTGGATTTGGTGGATCTGCAGCACCTACTGTTTCAAACGCCACTAATCCTCCTACCACATCTGGAACACAACAATCTGGTTTTACTTTTGGTTCAATGACACCTCAACAACCTCAACAACAATCGCCATTTGGAGGTTTTGGTGCTTCTTCTGCTCCACCTAATGCTACTACTTCTACAACTTCACAAGGTACATTTGGTGGAGTTTTTGGTGCACAGCAATCCACGAAATCTGCCTTTGGAGCAGCAGCTACACCAGCAACACAAACTAACACTATGGAAGATGAGTCTATGGATAAAGGTAATGTAGAAGAGTTTTTGTGTCCGGAGGATTTTTTCTATATTTATCGTTTCATGAGTGAAGGAGGAAGAGAATGAGTACATGTGTATCCATAATTAATATTTATTAACTGTGAATATTAATATTATTTTATATAAAATAATATGATATAGATGAAACGCCTGCAGCACCAAAACCTGCCACTGGTGGATTTACTTTCGGAAGTGGTGGTGGATTTTCAACAACTCCATCTACGACGACAACAACTACACCTAAACCTACATTTAGTTTTGGTACATCATCAACTGCTAATAAAGGTATGTGTTGTGTTTATTTACTCATTTCTTGTATCATATTTATGTGCATAATATAATGTACAAGTAATCAAGTATTAATGCGTGAATTGCATTTTTTTTACATATGAAGATATCACAACAACTACTTCAACAGCTTCAACGAGTACATCTACTGCTGCTACTGCTGCAACAACACCAAAATCAACATTTTCTTTCGGTACTGCGTCTACAACAGCTGCACACGTGCCTCCACCTACGACCACGCCTAAATCTGCGTTTGGTTTTGGTACACCTGCTGCTACTGGAAGTACTGGTACTACACCCACATTTTCATTTGGAAAGTCAATGACAATTCCAGAAACTAAAACTGGCTCAACAACTTCTTCGTTTTCATTTGGAACCACTCAACAACCCACTACTACCGCTACTACAACCGATTCTACAAATAAACCACCACCTTCATTTGGATTTGGTACAAAGACTCCATCAGTAGTTCCAGCTAGTGGTGAAACGTCTTCTACGACTACAAAAGAACAAGAATCAACAGACAAAGATGGTAAGATATCTGTTTTTCTTTTATACACCGATAAGAAAATTGCATGATTTATTTATTTATTCATGTTTGATTTGTGTATTACCAAAATTAGATAAAACTACATCTACACAAAAACCTTCACCATTCACTTTCCCAACAACAAATGCTTCAGGCACTTCTGCTAAACCAGCAGGATTTTCATTCAGTGCTCCACAAACTAAACCAAAAGGTACAGCTATCATTCAATAGAATGGATATTTTCATGGAGAAAATTTTAATTTTAACTTGATGGGTGGGTTTTTTTTTCTACATAGATAAAGAAACAGAAGAAAAACCTACAAGCGCTTTTGGCTTTTCTACTAGTACCACAACGACAAAACAAGTACCATTATCAGAAGATAGTGACAAAGGTACTTTAAGAAAAACTTTAGAAAAGAAGGATATTTCTACTTCTTTGACAAAAAATGTCACTGGTAGTAGTAGTAATAAGGATAATGATGATAATAAAGAAGAGCCAAACACTGACAAAACTGAAAAAGGTTTGGATACTACTCCATCAAAGGAAAAATCGGCTGAAAACTGGTTTACAGGCGATAAAGGTACTCTGTCAGGATCTTCTAGTTCTGCCGAAGAAACCCAACCTTCGGCTGCTATTTCTCAATTGACACCTGATTTTTCGATTCCTTCATCCAATGATTCGCCAACAAAAGGAGCTTCACCTTTTGTTTTTCCAAAAACTTCAGGTAATTTATAACTTTTTTTTTCTATTTTTCTTTTTTGCCATTGTTAATTATTCGTTAACATTTTTTTTTTTTGTATATTTGAAATGATAGAAGAAAAATCCGAAGGTCAAAAGGCCACTGCACCTACTTCTACACCAACTTTAAGCTTTGGTAAAAGTACATTGACAACTACACCATCTTCGAATGAAAAGAAAGGTATATATATATATATATAGAGAGAGAGAGAGAGAGAGAGAGAGAGCGGGATTTTGATTTTATATGCATATTTTTTTCTTTTATCTAAACATATTTTTTATTAACCAGATCAACCTGCAGAGACGACAACAACTACTAAATCTTCCTTTACGTTTGGTACATCGGCCCCATCAGCACAATCGTCATCTTCAAGCAAACCATTTTCATTTGCATTTGGTCAGTCACAAGGTATGTATATACATATGTAGACTACAAATTGATATTAAGTGAAGTGAAATAATTAATTGAACAAATATCGATGAAATTATATAGAGAAAAAAACTTTAGAAACCTCACCTTCTGTTTCTTCATCAGGTTCTGATACTTCATCAGCAACAAGTACAACTAAACCAGTAACAACATTTTCATTTGGTGGTTCTACAACTACTACTGGTGCAACAGCAGATTCGTCTTCAATGAATAAGGGTTCTTCACTTTTTAAATTTCCTGCTTCCACCACAACAGGTAAGGATAATATTTTTGAGAACGCGTATTAAACATATAAATTAAATATATATATTATATACATTATTTTTCACGTTTTATAACTAATATTATCATATGATATGTATATATAGAAAAATCAACTGATGGAGAGACTACCCCAGGTCCTAGTCCATTTGGTGGAATTGATTTTAAAGGTTCCGCGACTTCTAAAGCAGCTTCCACTCCTTCTACATCAACACCTTCTGGTACTACTACTACTACTACTACTCCCACTACTTCTACGGGAATTCCAACTACACCAGGAACAGCATTCACCTTTGGTGACCCTACCCCTAGAGAAACAAGTCAGGATGGTTCATCATCGACAACCGCACCAGCTTCACAAGAATCTAGCAAAAAACGTAAAAGTTCAGATCAAATTAATGCAATTGAATCAAGTCGGCAAAAACTTGTTCATGGTAAATCCCCATTATCACAAAGCTGGATCGCAGAAGAAAATCAAGGAAATACTTCCAAAACTAGCAGCACGCTTGGTAATGCCACTACAACATCAGCAGGATCAGCAGCAACAAGTGGTACTCTTGTAAGTGGTCTTAGCGGGGCCATTCCTGCTCGAAAGCGAAGTGTAGATAATGCCGGTATGACACCTTCTTCAAGTCCAGCACCCGGTAAAAAGGCTGCTTTATCTGAAATTCAAAATAAGGAAAATCATGGTACAAATGACAAACATGTCAGTTTTAAAGATTCAAAGTTGTCATCATCACCATCACCATCAACAGGTGACAAAGGAAAGAGTACTTCAGATAAACCAGAAACAATCAGTCCATTTAAGCCATTGCAATCGAAACCTATCGAGATACCCAGCTCACCATCTACAACACCGACTTCAAAATCACAATCCAAACCAAATGATGTTTTGTAAGTTATATATATTGGGAACTGTGTGTATATAAGGAAGAAGAACACACAAAGAATAGTAACTAACATTTTTTTGACACTCTTCTTGCGACAAATTCAATAGTGGTCCTCCAAAACCGACCAATGCTGAACAAACAATTATTGAATCTAATATTACCAATCCAGACAGTATTGAAAAACGAACACGCTATCGTGAATTACCATCAACAGCACAAAATGAATTGAATGTATTATATCAATTTATTAATCAACAAATGGATATTTCCAAAGCCATCGGAACTCGACAATCAGCCTATAATGGTGAATTGATTTCTGAAATTGAAAATTATGCTGATAATTGTTCCAAGGTAATATATATCATTATTAAAATTATTCGGATAGCTTATACTAAACAAACAAAAAACATAAAATATATTAGGAACTTCGATTACAAAAAGATCTTCATCAAGCATCTATGAAAGATATCGAATCATTGACGTCTGCTGTTGATTATCAATTAAAGAATGCTATGGTTGGACAACTCTTCTTTGATAATAAGGGAGCACAAGGAAGATCCATGACGGGTACAACGATTCATCAACGTTATTTCAATGATTTGGCAAAGAGTTTAGATGATCGAGTAAAACAATATCGTTCATCTATTAATCAAATTGATGAGCGTATTCAAACCATGATGGAAGGACAAGCAGATGGAACTTCACCTGATCAAATCCCTGCCATTCTTAAATCACAAAGTAATACCTTGGTTTCGTTAGCTGCCAAAGTATCTGAATTACATCAAGAAACTGAAAAGCTTAAGCGTAATAACAAAAATATCATGAAGTAATTTAAAAAATAATAAAATTTATAGTCATATCTTAGTCGCATTGTATATAGCTTAATCATAAAATTCATGTTACTTTTCGTGTGTGTAGTAGTAGATCTTATTTCGGTGTTGAAAATTTTGCTGTACTCATTTGAAACCATTTTCTAATTCCATTTCTATTTTCTTCTTTTTGATCTATTGACTATTATTTTGCTTTACATAATAAATAACAAAAATGATCGATGTTCATGCACATATTAATCTCGAGAACTTTCCATTATCTAATACGACAATGATAAATGATGGAACAAAAACAAAAAAGTCTTTTTCAGATTTACTCGCTACAGCCAAATCAGCTAATGTCAATCGTATAGTGAGTGTATCAGAAAACATCCATGATGTTCACCATATCCTTGAAATAGCTGAACAATCCCATGGTCTTATAAAACCAGGTGTGGGCCTTCATCCTGTACAACGACTTGATGCCAATGATTCACAAGAACGATCCGTTACTCTAAAAGATTTGGATCAGTTTGAACCTATCTTAAAAGAAAATATCACCAAGAAAACTCTTTGTTGCGTAGGCGAAAGTAATATAAATATATATATATCAACCATTTATGTCTATCAAACTATTAATTACTAACTAGGACAATCTCTACTATTTTCTATTATTAAAACAGTTGGTTTAGACTTTTCACGACATATTGTTACGACCAATACTAATAATGAAGGTATTTCTGAAGAAGATTTGAGAAATGTTCAACGACAAGTGTTTCGTCGTCAGGTTGAATTGGCTATAGAAGCTGATTTACCAGTCAATGTCCATTCACGGTAATAATTAATAATGATTTTGAAAAAGAATAGAAAGAGTAAATTAGAAGTAAGATTAATATATTCTTATTATGATTCCATGATCATGATTGTATATAGATCAGCAGGGCATCATGCACTTGAAATATTGTATGATTGTAAAGCAAAGCGTGTAATTATGCATGCTTTTGATGGAAGGTACGTAAAAAAATAAAATTAATTTTCACTGTTACACCAAATAACATCCACACACAATTTATCATCATGGACACCACGATCATCCACTATGTAATAGACCAGCACACGCAAAGAAAGCAGTAGAAATAGGATATTACTTTTCCATACCACCATCTGTTATTCGTTCACCTCATTTTCAGAAACTGGTCACTGTGATACCATTATCCAACCTTTTACTGGAATCAGATTCGCCAGCTCTTGGACCTGAGAAAGGTGTTGATAATGAACCAGCTAATATTACCGTATCAGCTCAAGAAATAGCTCGTATCAAGAATATTTCTATTGAAGAGGTGGTATGTATATCTAACAATTGATAATAAAATAATGGAAAGACAACAAAATTAACATTTATGATTTCGTTATGATTTCTTATAAATCGTTATATTGTATTATCTTACAGATCAAACAAACCACATTAAATGCACAATCTCTATTTGGCTCTGCCATTTGATTTTCTTTGAAACTTACTAGGTGGTCACACATTATCCTTCATATAATTATGTAATTCATTCAAGTTATTACATGATACAAACATAAGTCGTTATGAAAACAATAAAATCATGTTTATTATTATCAATAGTAACCCCATAGTACTACCACTAAATACTATGGTTAGCATCCGTCGCTATTTTACTTATAGTACGTATTCTATTTAAGATACGATAAAAGAAAACATTCATGGCAGGACTTTTTTTATTTATTTTAGGTATCAATCCTCATATATCGAAGTTGGGATAAAAGTATCAACCTTTCAACTTGGTATGAAAAGAGAATAGACATAGATATATACCATTTTTTCGCAGTAAATATGTTTAAACGACATCTAATACTGTCCAGCAAGATAATCTATGCAAAGACTTTTTCAACGTCTAAATACATGCAATCTAATAATTAGCTGTAAAAAGAAGAATGAAGAACTTGACCATACACACGTACCACTATGACCCATAAACATCACATATTTGATTGTTGTTTTCCTGGTATTATTTATGACATAATTACATATCTTAAAATATGTGATAGGTATTCATAACATTGAAAAGAAAAAAAAACAATATACATGTAATAAAAAAACATTACTCTTCTTTTAATTTGTGTAAACCAACAGGAATTGTTGTGTATTTAACTCCTGTTTGCTTCAAGCCATAAACATTAATTTGGTGCTCAGCAGGAGTCATCCGAGCATTATATCCAGTAAAAGAAACTTTCTTCTGATAATGACAACCAAAAAAAATATGCAAGAACAGAAGTAATAGAATTAATATATTCCACGTTTTTTTAGACATTAATAAAATGTATAAAGTAGTCTTATACTTATTATTTCTATCTTTTTACCTCGAGCTCTGTTTTTATATGATAGTAATAATGTAACTAGTACCTTTTTGATGCAAAACCCGAATTTTTGTTTCCTTGACGCCTACCTACCAGCATGAATCTGAGCATTTTATTTTTCATTCTTGAAAAGTATTTCAAATTAGTTACAGTTTCTTGTTGACGATTTTTGAATATTATGGTAACAGATTACCAGTACTGCAAATTATTACTTGAGTAGTTGCTTTATCGGTAACATCCGCTTCCTATAAAGTTACTGTATTCATCAGTCAATGCTGGTATTGACCAATGAGATGCTTCCCCTCAAAAAATTGGGATGAATTTCTTGTGCTGTGAAAGAATTTTTTTTTTCATTTTTGCTGGCTTGTTTCGTTCGTTAACTTTTTTAACCACCATAAAATAATAATAGAATGGGGCTCGCTGGAAACAAAGTCAAACAACGATTAAGTCAAGATCCAAACAATCTTGCTTGGAGTAATGGTAATGGAATATTCTAGGGCAATATATTTTATTTAATATATTTTCGATCTTTTTTTTTTATTAACAATATATGGTATATCTATCTTGAAACGTTTGTTATGTATAGATCAAAGCAAATTTGGATTTAAAATGCTCATGAAGATGGGCTGGGCTCCTGGCAAAGGCTTAGGTATTAATGAGGATGGTAACCAAGAACATGTCAAGATTCGACTTAAAGAAAATACCCTTGGTCTCGGTGCAGACAAACGAACAACTGATAATTGGCTTGGTAATACCGACGCTTTTTCACAGTTACTGGCAGATTTGAATAGTCGAACTGCTGAATCATCAGCAACAGCAAGTCCTGAACCCGAAAAGGTTGAGGAAGAAGAAAAATCTAAAAAGGATAAAAAGAAACGAAAGCGATCCAAAGAAGACGATGATGAAGATGATGATAAAAAAGAAAAGAAGAAAAAGAAAGAAAAGAAGGATAAAAAGGAAAAGAAAGAAAAAAAAGAGAAGAAAGAGAAGAAGAAGAGTAAAAAGGAAAAGAAAGAATCTAGTAGTGAAAATAGTGATGAAGCTGCTAAGCAACAAAAGGCTCCTGTTGTATTACGGAATGCGTAAGTAGATACTTATATTTTTATATATGGATATTTAGAAAAGATATAATTGAATAAGTAACTAACTCAATGGTATTATTTTTATTTAGTGCACGAGCTAGATTTTTACGTGCTAAACGTATGGCCACCCAACATAACCAGGAGAGTCTCAATGAAATCTTAGGTATCAAACCTACTTCTAGCATTGCATAATTTCATCATTAATATCAATTTTATTTTTCTTAAAACTTTTGTATATACATTCTTACGTACCTTGATTTGTTTTTTTTATTATTATCATTATTATTTACCTCATAAACTGTTGACAAAATATATAATTTGTTCTTATTTTATAACATTAACTATTATATATATAAAATGTAAAGGTATTTTCTGATGAATATGCTGTTTTAGTTTGGGAAAAAAATATGTGGGTTGAATAAGACGTTGATTCGTAAAAGATCCATTTAAAACTAGGCCGTGACAACTTTTTTGGTAGACCAGGTTGTTACTTTCAGACAAGCTTATTCATTTGTGTTATATTTCTGTTGTCTCAAGAAACGTCATAGCTGGTGCAACTAACACAGTATTGCATCAGAAGGCAGACTTGTATTAGAGACATTATATAGTTAATGTCTAGGTATTTAAAATTAAGTACTCTTTTTTTTATTACATAATGATATGCTAACTTAAACTATAATAACAAAATATTTAATACGTATTATATAAAAGTCTATCCAAATGTTGGCCAACCATCTTCCTTCCAGTACAGGTCATTAACACGAAGGGTTCTGGCATCTTTGTGCTTGTTATAATAATGGTATGCGATAACCTTGTTGTCAAAGACGTCTTGACCACCAGGGGCAATAATTTCATCACGATCACCAGCATAAACAATGGTGCCACCACCTTCCATGGCACTTTTACCATCAGCATCAGTATAAGGACCGGCAATTTTTTTTGCGCGGCTGACAACAATCTTATAGTTTGAGTCTAAACCCTTGCAGCAACGATCGATAGATGCAAAAAGGTACCAATAGTCACCATGATGAGTAAGAATAGCACCTTCAATGCCTGCTTCACGACGAGCAATAGAGTGTATTTTACCAGTAGGCTTCATGGTCTTGGGATCGATAGGAGTAATCTTGATACCATCAAAAAAGGAACCAAATACGAGCCAAGGTTTCTTTTTCAAATCGAGAACCAAATTGGGGTCAATGGCGTTATAGTTGTTTTTCTCATTTGTTGTCTTGAGAACCAAACCTTGGTCTTTCCAGTTACCAGCAGTAATACTGTCAGCCACTGCAACCCCAATTGCAGATGTACGAGAACCAGGAGTTGAAATCGAATAGTAAAGGTATGTTTTGCCATTGTAGTTTGATACATCGGGTGCCCAGACATTGGTATCCTTATGATCGGGCACTTCGCGGTTCCACCACGGGAGACCTTCCGGGAAGACGGGTTTAATACGTTTCCAAGAATTACCATCAGGGCTCATTAAAACTTGAATCCCTGGGCCTGTGCAAAAAGTCCACCAATTGGAACCATCATGTTGAATAGTGGGGTCAGGGCAATTCAAATCGGTCTGCATTTTCCAAGCGGCAGCTTTGACTGGTGACGCAACATTAGACACTGCAGCAATTCCAAGGAGTAATGCACTCCACGTCTTAAACATCATTTTTTTCTATTTAATTCACTATAAAAGAAGGAAGCAAAAGGGAAACGAGAGAGAGAGAACTAAAAAGAGGGAAAAGATGGTATGTATGTGTATGTTTTGTGTTTTTGAAAAAGAAACGAAAAAAGTCGACACCTATTTATATATCATGGATTCGTACATTGATGTTCTATATTTAGTGATACTATATGGTCAGAAAATGTCAAAGGATTTTGTGTAATCAGACCTCTCAATTATAACCTTGCTTTGATAGAGTAATCATATTCTTTTTTCTGAATAGTATACAAATTAACTGACTTGCAAAGAAAAAAAACTGGCGCCTCAGGGTGAATATTCTGGCTATATAACTTGTGTACATCCCAGATTCATATTTTTGCTATCCATGAGCAGGAACTGACGGGTATGAGGGAAAGAAACTCAAAGAAATCCCATTATTACTGTACTATCACACCCTTTATTAATTGCCTGAAAAAAACATCATTGCAACATGATTAGAAAAAGAAGGCTCTAAACTTTTAATGGATAGTGTCATACGATAATAGTGTCATTTGTATGGAAATTAGTGTGGCATGGCTTAGCCCAACAAATTTCAAAATCTCTTTTACTGAACATTATTTTATTCTGGTGGATTTTATTATTATTTTTATTTTAATAGGTTCTGCTCAAACTAAATAATATCAAACGATCAAGATACCTTTCAAGTTATTTTTTTTTTCTGTCTTTACGACGATCCGAAATAGATTTTTGTTGATCATATATTTAAAGTTTCGTAGTCAGGATATGAAAATTAACATTTCTTTTCTTTATCCTCTTTCGCCACTTTTTCCTACCCCAACATATAATAAAAACCCAATCTGAGGTTTCACTAAAAGTGCCAGCTCTTTTCTTACGTATTTTGACTAAATCTGAATGGATTTTGTATTTATATATTTATTGATAGATTAATTATATTATTTCATGCTACATTCGTATAAGAAAATTATTGTAAAGTACAATACAAAAACACACTCGAATTTTTTATACATTTACTACACATATCTTTTTTATTAGGCGACACGCTTTCTTCCCATTTAATAATTCCTATTTTTCAAATCAGCATATGTTTCTTTTATTAAGAATAGTATGCTCCAAATCAAGCTAGTATCAAATGTTTCTTCATCTTTTTCTTTAATTAATAACATTTTAGTCTTCTTCGCTGCATGCTGCCTCAGCCACCTCCCCTAGTATTTATATCATTCACTCTTCCTCCACGTCATCCAACCAGTTATAGTGTCACTAGAAACAATATTTAATTCAATCTTTCTTAGACGTTGTCATCTTTGACATTGCGAAAAGAAGTATATACAATAAATAGAGGGGGTTGCAGACTCGTGTTTCCTCTCGAGTAAGAAAGAATATCATATACGTATACAAAATAAGTAATATATGTGACATTTCACATATGTCCCGTTTCTTAATACTGTAAATAGAACAGTTGTGCTATATTTTTTTTCTGTGAAATTACCAACGCTCTCTGCGCACGTAAATTTGGAAGCCGTTTTTTTGTTAACCTTTTCTGAAACGACATGACTACCTATTGTGTTGTAATAGTACATTAGTTTTTATCATGTCAATCTCGATTACTATAACAAAAAAATCACTAGTAAATACAGTTAATGCTTTATAAAAATGACAAGGCAATATTACAATACAAGGCTGGTATGGCAATGTGGGTACCTTTGATTTCAGTAAGTATATTAACCATAATGCTGTGCTACATGCAAAATGATTGACATATGAGTCGGACAAAACAATATTTGATCAGCCTTCACAAATATCCCGCTCTGTGTTAGAGCTGTACCGCGCTAATACAAGTGTCGTACATTTCACACGCGATCGAAACATTTGAAAAGAAACTTGGCAACAGTATAATTGGCGCTATAAGTGCATTTAATTTTTTTTCATTTTCTCTTTAAAGCAAATATACCCTTTATAGTAAACTTCGTTACTAAGAAAAAAATTCTGGTTCCAACAGGATTCATTTAACTCGCACTAGTTTATTCTTTATACGTAGTGACTTTTTTTCTGTTATTGATTATTAATTGGCTTTAAAGTTTATCTGCATAGACTAATGACCTTTGTGAAAGAAACTTTTAGGTTGAAAACCTGGATAAAAAGACCCATTTGTATAGAACATTTGCACAATTTTCATCATTGATGCAATAAAGCTATATTATAACTTACATTCAATTAATTTAATAAATTATATGTATTTCAAGTTATAAATGATAATAAAGGGGTACATACGGTAGTTCATTCTCTTTAGGGTGTTATATTCTGTTTTGAATAGAACTAATGATTACAACACAAAAAAAAAACGTTAATAAACAGATATACTACTGATAACAGTTAGCAATAGGTGAATGTTACCCATCTGTCCAAACTATATCCATAACAGATTGCATCTTGCATATTTCAAACATTTCTTTATGTTAACTACTTTGTCAATGTTTAAACTATTGTTTTACGTACGTATTTGGTGGAATACTCTTTCCTTTTAGCATTTTTTGGCCGCCAGATCTATTCAAACCTGAATTTAAACATAATATTTATTAGCTCATTTTTTAGGGGGCTGTGCATTACAGTTATCAAGCACCAATCCTTGATTCTATTGCCATAAATTAAAAATATACTTTATCCTTGTGTAATCTTGTAAATCGTTGTTGCTTTTCTTTTTACATTCAATCTGAATAATTAAAAAAATAATTAAAAGAGAAAACATTTTAATTACTCTCATATCATCATTGCTCGGGGTCTTACTTTAATATGTAGTAAGTAGTAGTTTCCGTATAGTATTAGTAAAACAAACAGGCTGGACCGTTGCGCACCCGCCGTGTTTATATTTTGTTAGTAATCCCCTTACCTACGTTTGTTCGTGTAAGGGGCCCGGATTAGATAATATTTTTTACCACACTAAAACACAACGTAACTGTTTTGCTATGGGCACACATCCGCACTAGTAGCCACGGAAGCCAGCTTGTATATTTGATTTCTTTTACAAATAAAAGAGGACTACTGCGTGTGCACCACTACTAACACTATATGGTGTTCTCTTTACCTGACCCGTTTTATTTTCTTGTTAAACGTTTGTGCTTTATTTGATTTGGGGGGGGGAAGAAAAACGCTCTATGCGTATTATATTTACTACAGCAAATGTATAAAAGTATGTAATACTCATACAACTTAACAAATGATAGTAAAATGATAACAAATACAAATTTTTCACACAGGCTTATTTTTTTTAGTTAGTCTTTTATCATTATAAGTATGTATATCCATGGATATCATTTTCAATGTGTGAGGTCAGGAGGGAAAATAATTTTAATTAGTCTTGTATGTACTCATGCATGATGTGAGTTCGTTCTCTTTGTAAAAAAAAGAGCTACGTACATATAAAACTGTAGTATTTGATAATTACACAGCATAAAAAATGACGGAAACTAATAATGTGGTTATGTTCATATACTACGTAAAAAATATTTTTTAACCTTTTTATAATAAATAAACAGAACAATCTAACAAGATTAAATTATTATAAATTACAAAGAAATTGAGTAAAGGATATTGGTGTGTATATGTATAGGGAATTGCTATTTATATGGACATCCCATATTTTCACTTATGGACATCCCACAAATAAAAAGTTATCAAATAAGCACTTAGACCACATAAACTATAGTAACAGCATCATTAAACCAATAGCGCTTATTTTACCGCTCATATGTAACATTAAAAGTATACATTACCCTGTTTGTGTTGTCTTAATAGGACTACAGCTCCTATTTGTGTACATAATGATACAGTGAGAAAATATAAGAAGTATTGATTTTTATTATAAAAAGTTGAGTTGCTACGTAATATTCGTTCCATAAACATTTTTTAAGTTATACGGTAACTACAATAACTGTATCGATAGTTTATAAATGGCTGGATACGATGTAATTAAATCAAATTGTTGTGTGTCTTTGAAAAAATATAAAAGCGGGGTGTCCGTAAGAGCTGAAATTACTTAATATAGTATGTTTTGGAGTGTCCGTAGCAATTCTCATATGTGTATGTATCATATAGAGAATTAATTAATATTAAAATACATAACGTAGGTACGTAACCTTCTACATATTGCCAGTTTGACGAATTCAATGTCAAATGCTCTCAAACATCTTGTATTAACTTATCACACAAAGTTGATTCCAGCCAAATGGGCCAGCTTTTCATTTTTCATACAAAAAGAAATACTATCAATCTAGATGACCCGATACGTACGTGGATGAAATTGTGATTTTTTTTACGTACAAAATTCGATTATATTTAGATTCCTGAGAACCACTTTGAATTTGAGAAATATCAACATGTTGAATAGTTACAATATCCAAATACTGTAGACGTTTCACGACACCATGAAAATCACAACCAGTGGCTGGCACAAATACAACCTTTCGAGAGAACTCTTGTGCCCCACTTTACTAGCTATTGTATCGAACAGTGTTGCGATATATTCTTGATCTATAATACATTACAACAAGTCTAGTTTTTGCAAGTGATATAGATCTTCAATGAGTTTGCATATTTTTTCCCTGACCATATTGTAACTGAAATGTAATCAACATAGATTTGACAATATCTATTCATTATAGTCGTGGTATATGACGAATAATCGTAATCTATGTAGCTTTAGAGAATGTGTTTAGTGATGAGGACCCTCCATACTCCCTATGATTATCTCCAAAGGAAAGACTTCTGTGGTATTAATTTTTAATGATTAAATTGCTTAGTCGAATTATGTATAAGAATTGACACGTATTTTTGTGGTTGTTTCAGAATTAGGGCGCTCTGATGAAGTTAACATTGATGTTATTTGTTGTTCACTTTTTGTTATTGCTAATGTCGTTGTCGTTGTCATATATTGCATCATCAAAGAATTTGGTGCTGAAAAGAAAGAACTTCGCATTTTTTCAATACAAGTTGGTTCGCATACACTAATGGCTAGATGGATAAGTTACTCATACTGATATGAATATACGGAAAGAATCTGCTTCAGATCACTTGCATTCTCTTTTCTTAGTCGACGAGTTTAATTTGGTTAAACGAATTGTGAGATGGAAATCCGAGTTCAAATTTCACGCTATTTTTCCAACAAGACTTTCCTTTTCCCGGATGGCATTAGTCAAAATTTTTAAAATTTCGGCATATAGGTGATACTGATTTGAATGGAATCCCTGAATTTATGTCACTAGAACTCCCAGCTATGTGTGCTCAGCTCTTTTAAGGTTGCTGATGTGTAAGAAAGTACGTTAAATAGTTTGTAGAGTTTATAAAAATTACGTGCTAAATATGTATATAAAAATACAAGATCGTCGTATCAGAAGCAAAAAGTTATATACCTTGCGCAGATGAAAATATTAAAACACATAACACATTACCTATCAAGGTGTCCTTTTTCCCTCTTACTTATCATTCAGTCTCAAAAACTTTAAATGAGTAAATTCAAAATGGATGATTTGTGAAAAGAGTTCTTCCGTTAACAAGTCATCTTTCAGGATCAATCAAATGTAGATCCACGATATCAAGACTTATATATGCGAACAATGACAAATCATTTATAAAAAAAAAGTTGCATTGTGGTTTTCGATCATGCTGATGAAGATGCATAAAGTATGTCTTATCATGCTTCTAATATATTATTAAGAAGCTGTGTTTATGTACTCTTAAATACTGATTGAAACATCATAGGACAATCTGCCAATAATATCAAATCGAGATTGCCGTTGGTATTGTCTAGTGCTTCTTTCTCCGTACTTGAATCGTGTCTTCGTATTTCAGATGCTCGCTATTGCTTAAACTACTGTAGCTTACTTGTCCTTCATATTACCACGTACGGGAGTAACTTCTCTATCATCATTACGGCAATATAAATTTGGATTAATGATGTCATTCACCGATGATGATAGTTCTGCATTATTGATTCTATCCAAATTGAAATTGCTAATGTTTGTAGCTGACGTTGTCATTAAGTGATATACTAATAAACAAGAAGAAAAAGGTAATAATAAAAATGGTTAAGAAAGATAGTAATAAATAAATTTGGAGTTGGTCTTACTTTTTAAGAAAGTCTGTGTTCCCAATAAGAGAACTCAGTTGATGGAAGTTTTGGGGGGAATCTATTCTTTTCTTTTTTTCTTTTTTTCTCAAAAACTACACATTATTTCACGCCACTTTTTTTTTCTATCTCGTTGCGGAGGAAGAAAGGAAAAAGACAATGCGTTTCTTCTTCTAACAATAATAATAACATGTATTCATGCCAACAATTATTTTTTCTAATAACAACATTATTACTATTGAATAACATACTTGTTAAGGCAGCACCAGCAACAACAGCTCATGCACCGAGAAAATTACGACACTATTACATTACGGCCGAGGAAATCGCTTGGGATTATGCACCTACAGGTCGAGACAATCTAGTTGATCTACCACTTGAAGAGAGTGAACATGCATCACGATACTGTTCCCACAATAGCAGTCGAATAGGACGAGTCTATACCAAAGTCATGTACAAACAATACCTCGACCCTGAATATAAACGACTGGCACCCCATGATCCTGTTCTTGGATTTGTTGGTCCCGTATTACGAGCAGAAGCCGGTGATCAATTTCGTATTCATTTTTGGAACCGAGCCAGTCGACCCTATAGTTTACATCCATATAATGGGGACTTGGCTTCCAAAGCTCCGCCCGGAGTGGCCATTGAACCAGATGAACGATTTGAATATGTATGGGATGTACCTGAAAATGCAACCAATGCTTTATGGGCTTACATGTCTCGAGCAAGTCCACTAGCGGATGTCCATTCTGGGTTATTGGGTCCTGTTGTTATTTATGAAGCCGGTATGCTTCAACGACCTACCCCTGGCTCGCCTGAAAAACCCAAAGATGTGGATCAAGAAGTATTTACATTCATGACGATTACGGATGAAAACTTATCTCATTATCTTAAACAGTCGGCAGAAGCAGCAGGTGTATCATTAACATCGTCGGTATCAGAAGAAGAGGGAAATCTAATAGGAAATCCTTCGTTTATGGAATCCAATCGAATGTACCATATAAATGGATTTGTTTATAACAACAACCCGGAACTACATGTTTATTGGGGTGAACGGGTTCGATGGTATGTCTTATCCTTTGGTCTAGGTGATGACGATCCTCATACTGCTCATTGGCATGGTGCTACTTTACTTAATCAAGGACATCGAGTAGACGTGGTGGATTTAATGCCTATTAGTTTCCAAACACTAGATATGATGCCTGATAATGAAGGTCAATGGTTATTTCATTGTCATGTAACACAACATTTCGATGCTGGTATGACGGCTTTTTATCAAGTTGAAAAAATAGAATACACAGGTGAAGAAGGTTGGGATCCTCTTAAAGATGAAGGATAAAAAAAAATAAAGATGACAATAATCAAGTAACAAATAAAATATAAATATAAATATAAATATATAGCATAACAATATAATAGCAACAAAAATTGGAGGAGAATATTTATGATGATACTCCTGTTGTTGATGATTTATAATCCCATGTGGGTGATGAAAGAATATAAATCTTATCAGATTCTTTAAGAATCAAAGATGGGACAGGATTGGCATATACGAACGGAATTTCGTTACCTAATGCTTCACTAGGTGCACGAAGTAATCCTAATGGCATAACACCATGATTGAGTAATAATGTTTCAAACAAATGAGCAAATGTTTGATCCACAAACTCATGAGGCATCGGTATACTGGTCAAATGGGGCGCATGAATTGCTGCTGATGTAGGAGTTTGGAATTGTTTCGATGAGGAAAGTAAATGAGCAGCTGAACCATCATAAAGTGGACCTGGCATACCACAAAGTGTTTTGATGATCGATACAATATCTGGTTTATAATATGTCTGACTGAGCAATACGTTGCTAATTAAACTATCCGCAACCACATCACCGGCAGCATATGCTGGGGTATAAAATACATCGATTTCTTCTGCAACATCCTTTTCTTGTAACAGATGCATAAATCGTATGTTTGATTTTTCAACTATATAAATGCGACATTTGTGTAACGTTTAGTACACTAGTTTTTTTTTTTTTTTTTTTTTTTTTTTTTTTTTTCACGGCCAAGATTAAGAACAAAAGAAAAAAAAAAGCCTTACTAAGGTTTACAATGGTATAAGCATTACGGGCTCTTTCTTGAACTAATAGGTCAATGATATGACTTGTCATGCTATACAATAATATACACACGAGAGGAAGAGTTTGAGTTAATAAAAACAAATATATAATTAATATAACATGATGAGCTATATTTTTTTTCTGAAACTTACATGGCAGGACTATCGGAATTTCTCTCAATATCATCCAAACATTCTTTTTCACTCATGACCACAACTTGTTTAGCCCTTTTCACTCCTGCATGTAATAGATCATCTGGTTGTCTACAATTGCCCTATTTTTGGCGTTAGTCAGCAACCTGTTTCTTTTTCTTTTGTTGGACAAAGAATACTAATATTATGTAATAATACATACCACCATAAAATGAACTTTTGGGAACATATTGATTAATTCATTTGTTTTTTCACTCGGTCTAGAAGGACATAATATTACAATATCCTGTAAGTCTTCTGGTTTTACATGTGGAGATCTATTATAACGCATTTATTGTATCATATTAGTCACTCTAAAAGTACGATTAATATATACGATACCCCTAAAGTAAGAGAGAGAAAGCATAAAATACTTTTATCTTTATTTTTACTACGTATTACCTTAAGTTATAGATAAATTTGAAAATATTCACTACTTCACGATGTACACAAACAAGAATATGACCGCGCATATTTTCGGCTGATTCAATAATTGCATCGTCTAATGGTACTTTTTCTTCAAGTATATATGATAAAGGTAGTGAAACATCTTCAATATGGTCAGGTGACCCAATATCATCATTGTCATCGTCGTTAACAGGAGATTGACCAAGTCGAGTGATTAATGCTCTACTACCAGTAAGTAATGCATGACGTGGTGTCGGTAATCTTGAAAGTTTATAACGTCCTTTGGATGGATTTGATTTATCAACAGCAGTGGCTGTCGTTACTGCTTCTGGTATAGATATTGATGTATTGTCGTTGTTGTTTGAACTTGACAAGGAAGTAGAGATTGATGGCACTACAACTTTTGCTCCTAATGCTGTTTTTTTCTTTGGAGGGGGTGGAAAAGGTCGACGTTTGTTTTGCAATCCACGGACTGTCTGCCATACATAAAGTTTGTTCTATCGTAGCATTTATTTTTACCCATTAGTTACACTTTTCTTTTTCCATCAAATACAATGATAAACTTTACCAAATATCTGATATCTTTGATTTCTCTTGGACTTTCGGAAATATATACACATAAATCAGATTCTTTAATGATGTAATCGTTGCTTGGGTTCAATAAGATTTCATGGTCACCTCGATCTACAGCAAATGTTTTAATACCAAACAAAATAACTTGACATTCTTTGAAACAGATCTGATAATGATATATTTGATTAATGTATAATAGATATACGAGAAAGTTTCATTACTCTATCCATTATGTTTTTTTTAATTCCTCATAAAGAAATAGTTACCCAAGCACAATGTGCAAAAGATACGCCAACCATAAAATCAGGTGGCGGTGCAGTATAAATTTCATTACATGATCCATCATCTGTATAAAATGTTAATCGTGAATAATTATCACATTTGGATAGTTAATAATAATAATAATGACTGTATGTAATAGCTTACCATATTGTGCATGCCAAGGTTCATCATATCGATTCATAGGTTGTCGTTGATGTAATAAATTAGTTAATAATGTTGATGCACCACGACAGCGACAATTCATTGCAAGGAGATATTGTTTGAATTCTTGGACACAAATGATTTCTTTAGCAACCTTTTGATAAATGGCAGTTGTAGGTGATAAATTATATGTATATATGGGTACATTGTGGGTAACCGTGTAACAGTAAAGAGACCAAAGGCGGACGGTATTACGTTCGTCCTCTTCGGCACTATTACGTGCATTTTGATCTGTTTACAAGTTATTGTTTGTTAACAAAAAATAAAAGAACTTGATTATGCATATAATTTTTTTTATAACTTACCTGAGATTGTAAAGATAGCTTTCGCATAACGTGCTCTCTATAAATTGTAATAAATTATTAACATTATTTTTAATAGATTATCATTCTCTTTTTTTTTTCTTCTTACCGCTCTCTGTAATGTTTTATCATTTAGAACGGACCCATGTAAAAATTGGATACGATGACCCCACATTGAGTTCCGTTCCATTAACTTAAGATCTTCAGCTGGTTTATTAACATCAAGGAACACCACATTTAAATGACGTTCTGCATTTTCCTAAATGTTCAAAAAATATCTCAAATTAAAAACAATTTCCTTTCAGTTAACATTACAGTTTTTTTTTCTATTTTTTCTTTACCCTATTTAAAAATCCATCCAAAATTTCATTCACTTGGTCCGGTCGAAAAGCGCCAACAATCAAAATGAAGGGAAGTACACCATGATTCACGTGACCTCCACCATCTTTTTTTTTTTTTACTTTGTTAGTATATTACATGATTATGCGCTATTTTCATTGTTGTTATCGATTCTTACCATTCCTTTTTCGGACTGTAGCTAAAACATCTGTGATCAAACTAGGTAAGACCGCTAATGATGTAACAATAATGACCATCACAACAACACGACTTGCTTCTGTTTGAGGCGTAATATCTAGCAACGATAATGATATCATATATCATTAGTTGTCTTGAATAAATAAGTTATAAATAACTTTATTTTTATTTGTTACCTCCATATCCAACTGTAGATAATGTTACCATGACCAAATATCTAAATAATACGTAATAATTAATGTTATTCTCGACTTTTCTTTTTCCTATTATAATTAAATAATAAACAAACTTACAAACAATCAATAATAGAATATTTGACCCCAACAAATGTTGCTTCGCAATATTGAAATGCTGCCATGCCATTGTATAACAATGTAATAAGAGTACAGCCCAAATGAATTAATTTAGACTTGAGCAAATCAACAGGCTTATCTAAAATTATATTTTAGTATCATAGACCAACTCCTACAGCCCCTTCTCTCCTTGACCCCCTTTCCCCAAAAATAAAAATAAAAAATTTGTTCTACCTGTCATTTGTAAATTCGTTTTAATTTTCATGGCACTTTTAATTCTTAAAAGAAGTACCCAACTCCGTAAAAAATAAGGCACTAAAATAATTAATCAATCGTTCAATACCAATGTTAGAAGACACGTACAGAATCTTTTCCACTTTTTCATTTCTATATTATTATATCATTCTTCTCATCTGCTAAAGTTTTATTCTCTCTAAATGCTTTACCATAAAGAAACTGTCCATAATTCATAAAATTAGATACCAAAAATGGAACAGTTGTCAATGTTTCGATAGCACATCGGAAACTTAATAATACTGATAAGGGACGCCCCGTCAAATAGATACCTAATTTATTTATATATAACGGTGTTCAATTATTATTAATGATCTATTTCTATATTTACTCATCATAATTAAAGAAACACAAAGAAAAGGGGGGTAGGGACGTACGTATTATAAAAGAGCCTAGATTCCAATAAGTTAACCATTGACAAAACATCCTGATGTTATAGATTATAACAGTTAAGTTGATAATGTAAAGTATCCCAACAATATAATTTGAAACCATCGGCTTATGAGTAGAAAGTAAATAAATTAGCATACAACACATACCAAAGATCATATGATCTCCATTTATAAAGCCAAGGAGGTGAAAGATGGACATCAAATTCTTGTTTCATCTCAATTAAATATGCCAAACAAAAAAGAAGGTCAACTAGTAAATCGATATTCACCTAACAAAATCGATTATATATATAGATATATATTAATATGAATAAATGATAATTACTTTTCTGTTTGTCGTCATCTCTATTGTATTTTCTCATTACAACTTACAAATGCGACAATCGTTTGGTTTGCAAATAAAGCATCGCGTATCTTAGCAACATAAGGATGCCAATGAAAATAGCTTCTCACTTGATTGATCATGCTAGAAACTTCAGTTTTCTCATCCCTGGTATTAAGTAAAAATAATAAAAAATAATAAAAAAAAGGGAAAAGCGAGAGCAGATTATTTTTTTTTATTGTTATTGTTTGATAAACTTAATAGATACAGCAGTTAGAAGAATGAAAAAAAAAAAGAGTAAACAAACCTAGCTGATTTTCGACTAGATCTGTATTTTGCTCTGATTGTACTGAAGTTCACATGAGATCGTCTTGCGAACCACTGATCAAGAGATTTCTGAGACACAGCTGATGCTATCACTTCATCTGCCCTGATAATTATCGTTCATGCGTATGTGTATGTGTTGTGATTTAAAAAAAAATTAATTGGTATAGGAAAACAAGACAGCTGCAGGATTAGGAGAGAGAGAGAGAGAGAAGGGGGGGGGAATGATGATTTTAACGATAATAAACTTACTTTGGATCTAGAGCAGGTAGCACAAGATCGGCTGTAGCAAGACGACTTAAAGTATCTTCATTATCCATATTATCTGGATCATCTGTACCTTCATCTGAACTTGAAGCTTCATTACTGTCACTTCCTGCACAACTACTACTACTACTACTAGGTGTTGATTTTTTACTGGAACCTTTTCTACGCATTAAACGCGACAATGATAGTTTTCCAGATGATTCTTCATGATGATGTCGATGCATACGCCGCCTTTTTCGTTCGGCGATGGTTCCCCGAGGGTCACGGCAAGTATTCTCGTCTTTTTGTTCTGTTTCACTATTTGTACGCGATGAAGAATCGTCATTGTCATGGTGAAGATGAGGAAATATATGGTGACGTCTTAAAGAAGAAGCTCTTGAAGTAGTAGTGGTAGTAGTAGTGATAGGCTTTTGAATTTTACCATTGTTGTCATTATTACTATTGTTGCTATTATGGTTACTATTTACAGCGCCATAACTTAAAAGACTATTGTTGTTGTTGTTGGATGATATAAGATTTTCTTCATCACCTTTTTGTTCCTGTTTACTGTGTCCAATAGGCATTTCATATGGACTTGAAAATATCAACTATTTAAAAAATTATATATAAAATAATGAACTTTGTTTTTTCTTATATAAAGATAATAAATAATAATGAAGAAGAAAGGCAAGAAAACAAGGAAGGAAAGAAAAGAAAAAAAAAAGATAGAAAAAAGGGTTTATAACAGAAAAAGTAAGAAGAGAGAGAGATAACAAAAATAAATAAATTTTCGAATGGAGGTCGGAGTAAAAATAAACATAATAGCCTTTTTTTTTTTTACCTTAAAAAAATGCTCACGCTTTTTATTTTTTCTTTTTCTTTTTCCTTCTATTTTTTTTATTTTTTAACCTTTTTTATGTTTCGTTCCGTTACTTTATTACGTACTTTAACACAAAGAAGACTTTTTTCAAGTTTACAGGTAGAATAATTATATTTTTAATAATAATAGTTTATAAACTCAACAAATTCTTTTTATCTTTTTGAATATATAAAGCCAGAAATTGTTTCTGTTCCTGTAGAAAATGATCCAACTTCTTTTTCTTCTTCTTCAAAAACAACAACTCATTTAATCGATACCTTTGGTCGACATCATAATTATTTACGTATATCATTAACAGAAAGATGTAATTTACGATGTATGTATGTTTTATTTTATTTTATTTTGTGGTAAAAAAGGAAAAACATTCTAAAGCTATTTTTAATTTAGGCACGTATTGTATGCCCGAAGAAGGTGTTCCTTTAACTTCACATGATAAACTCTTAACGACAGATGAAATTCTTTCATTGGCACAATTATTTGTATCTCAAGGTGTAACTAAGATCCGATTAACGGGTGGTGAACCTACTGTTCGTCCAGATTTAATAGATATCATAAGTGGACTAAATGAACTCAAAAATAATGGATTACAAAGTATCGGTATTACAACAAATGGAATTGCATTGAAAAGGAAACTACCTGCTTTATATAAAGCCGGATTAGATTCATTAAATATTAGTTTGGATACTTTGGATAAACATATGTTTGAAATTATGACAAGAAGAAAAGGTAAGATTAGAAGAAAATAAGATAGATAAATAGATTCGATATAGATAATTAGCTCATATACATATATAAACATATACTAGGATAACAAAATATTAACCCCGTTTATCTATATACATAATATTAAGGATTTGATAACGTTTTAACTTCCATTCAACAAGCAACAGACCTGGGATTTAAATCTGTCAAAATCAATAGTGTAGTGATGCGTGGAATTAATGATGATCAAGTATTAAATTTCGTTGCTTTTACTCAAAAAAATCCTGTGAATGTTCGATTTATTGAATATATGCCTTTTGATGGTATGTTAAATAATAACTAAATTTATAAATAAAACAATGGAAGTAACTGATACTAATATTTATATATACAGGTAATAGATGGAATAAGGATAAATTAGTTCCCTATCAAGAACTTTTGGAACGTATCGAAACACGATTTGGTAGTATGCAAAAACTGGTTGATGATCCAAATGATACAACTAAGGTAATTTACTTATTTAAATATAGAAATCAAGATGAACTTTTTTTTTATTTATCGATAATTAATAATTGTTATAATAATAATAATAATAATATAGGCATATAAGGTACCTGGATATCAAGGAAGAATTGGATTCATTACATCCATGACAAATCATTTTTGTGGTACTTGTAATCGATTACGTATAACAGCAGATGGAAGTATTAAAGTATGTTTATTTGGATCAACAGAAGTTTCATTAAGGGATATGATGAGACAAGGTTATAGCCAAGAAGAATTATTATATTATATTGGAGCAGCTGTTCGTAAGAAGAAGAAACATCATGCTGGTATGGCTGAACTTGCCTCAAGAAAGAATAGACCGATGATTTTAATAGGTGGATAACCAATATTTATATCAAAAAAAAAAAGAAAAAAAATCTTGTAAATAACTTTCTTTTTCCCTCTCTCTCTGTCTCTCTCTCTCTCTTTCTTTCACTCTTCTTCTATCTTCTTGTTGCTTTTGTATATAAATACATTTGATTTCTATTATTTTATTATCATAATAAGAGCTCATTTTTTTCCAAAAACTTTTTTTATTTTATTTTTATCTTTAAATATGTTTTTCCATTCGAGATTATTACCTCTCCTTGTACGTCGTAATCGTCATTACTATTCTACGAAATTAACTCATACGGATCCATCGACAGGTGAAGCCAAAATGGTTTCTGTAGCGGACAAGAACATAACACGTCGTGAAGCACGTGCCATTGGTTACATTTTATTACCCCCTGAAACATATGAATTATTGGAAAAAAATGAACTACATACTGCGAAGGGTAACGTACTTGGTGTAGCACAAATTGCAGGGATACAAGCAGCCAAGCAAACAAGTCAATTAATCCCTTTATGTCATCCTTTATTGTTGGACAAGATTGATGTCAACTTACGACTCGCCCAAGATAGAGTTGAATGTGAGTCTATTGTTCGTTGTCAAGGCAAAACGGGCGTTGAAATGGAAGCATTGACAGCAACAAATATAGCTTTACTTACAGTTTATGATATGTGTAAAGCTTCTTCAAAGAAAATGGTTATTGAAGGTATTCGTGTAGTTGAAAAATCGGGCGGTAAAAGTGGTTCGTGGGAATGGTCTTCTTGAAAGAAAACTATAAAACACATCACTATTGTATAATAATAATCCATTTCCTCCCATTTTTCCTTTTTCTTTTCAACCTTAATAATAATAATAATAATAATAAATAACAAAAAAAAACGTGTATGTGCAAGAAATTGTGTTATAAAAAAGCATTTTATTGTTGTTCTTTTCTTTATTCTTCATCAGAACCAGCAGAGGCCTTCTTCTTTTCATCACCAGTAGCACGAGCTATATAGTTTAAGCAGAAATAATTAAAAATTATGAATTTAAATTGAATAAATATTGTTAAAGGAAAAAAAACTTACTGTAGATGACTTGAGCGTGGTGGCGCAAGACGGGCTTGATAAGACCTTGGGCTTCAAGCTCGCGAATAGCAACACGGGCAAGGGAACCGTTCAAGCGAAGACGATCAACCAATACAGATTGAGAAATAAGCTTGTAGGTAGGAACTTCCTTGAAGAGACGTTCGTAGGTAGGCTTGTCGAGAACAACCATGTTGTTGGACTTGTCCTTTACCTTCTTGGCGGACCACTTCTATAAAATTGCCAAAAAAAAACAATAATATTAATTCTCTTATTCCACATTATTGTTTCCAATTCTTCTGAGAAAAAGGTTACTTGCCTTCTTAGCCTTCTTGCCTCCTGAAGAGGAGGATGGAACTTGATCTTTCTTGCCCTAGAAAACAATTACGAGCACGAACACGACATTCAGTATTTTTTCTTTTAATGTACAACGCTGAATTGAAAGTGTAATATATATTTTATAAGGACGAAAAGAAAGTTGATAAAGAACTGAATAGCGTGAGAATGAAGAGAAAGAGAGAATTGCTGTAAGGTTGGTGCGTTGTTATATCCATAACGATATTGCAAACTGTTTCCAATCCATCCGTTTAAAAAATCGTAATTTATCCATCCATCCATCCATTCATCTATCCATTCGCTTTTATTGTTCGTCAGGTTTGTTGATATTGGTGATTGATGGGTTGATTGGTTCTCTTTCTTTCGCTACTTCATCCTTTCTTTCTCTTCGCCCTTGATTATGTATATGGACTCACCATTTTTGAGAGGAGGAAATCAATAGCTCAATGGATCCAGCGAGTCTCCTTAACCGGCTATCATTTCCAACTCCGTCTAAAACCTGGCTTTGGGCCGTTAGTCGGGAAAGTATGTTACCTAGTCTGTCTGAATCTAATTGCTGAATGCAGGTTGACAAGGATTACTTTTCTATGGCACAAAGCGTCTCTAAAGTAGTTTGTGCTTTCACTATTTAAGCTTTATAAAAATGACGGAGATAACATTTTTTTCAACTGAGGGTGCCGTAATAAATAGGATACCATCATATACTCTACTTATACACTGTCAAAATTCCTCAAGTTCTCTTAAAAATTTGTTTGGAAATTACCCCTAAAACGCGAAATTTACATTCATGACACAAATGACACAGATCACACAGCAGCCAATTGTCGGATTTTAACAGCTCATCAAATATTTTTTTTAGCTTTCGTAGCTATAAAAATTGTGAGAAGCAGAAAAAAACATCAAATAAATTCTCCTTTTTGGATAAGATATGGTCTAGATTGATAATTTCTTACTATGATTCCAAAATAAATGAACATGTTTTCAGTGAGGCAAGACAATAAACCGAGGTTTTGGCGAATTTATCCGCCACGAACATATCATGAAACTCTCGCCTTTTTTATTTCAATTGCACTTACTGCTTCGAAATTTTCAATGTAAACCCGTCATCGCCTTAAATGTTTTATTTGATACTTCCACAGATATCGATTCCTCTACAAATAGTCAAAAATTTCACCTGTCTTTTCTATAGAAAACGTCTCTATATATTACTTTTTTTTTGTTTGAGCATGAATCTACGATTCTTATACTCCGAAACCTATTCAGTTGATTAAATTTTTGGCTGTATGATATGATCAATGATGCTATTGATGGTTGCTAATCAATATTACAGTAATAATCATACGTAGCAACTATCTATTAATTACCGTAGTTACTTGCTACCATAATTGTTCTATTTAAAACTATAAATGTTGTTAATATTTGTCTGATGTTCAGCCAGTAGCATAAACATTCCAGTGAACTATTTTGATTAAGACGGAATCAATAAAATCTTTATCTCATCCATTATTATGAACATACTGCCTTGGTCGATTTTTTCATCAGGAAGAGCTCCAGTGCTTTGCCTCTAGTGAAAATTATTTTTAGTCTTTCATTTGACAGAAACCCGAACGCTGGGACACTTTTTATGATAAGTTATAAATCTAGTTTATTTATTTATTTTGCTTCCGGCTTATCCGATCCAATGACTATAATAACGATAATAAGTACTATTGCTACCAACTATTACTAATGTAACAGATTATAAATAATAAGAGCCGATAATCTTTTTTTTCCTTATTGCTGACAGTCTTAAAAAGTATGCTATATATTCTACTTTTATTGATGTTTGCATTAAAACTATCATCCAGTGTCCATGAACTTCGAAGGATCTTGTTATCATAAGCAGAATTTTTTTTTACTGATTTTCACGATGACAAGAGTAACTGGGACACTTTTCCCCTTTCTTTTTTTACAGCTGGCCACCGCCTTCTCATGCCTTTTTTTGTTCATTCGCTTTATTAATAGATCTTTTTCTTTTTTCAGTGGACTAGCAAAAAAAACTATATCTCCTTTGGAACACGATTAGAAGAGCACGAAAATCGAAAAATTAAGCAACCAATTCATTATTATATTTCGTAAAGTAAATACATATATGTATATATATTGGTGTAAAGCATATCTGATAATAAAAAAAATACGCCATTATGATGACAGGTTTTTTTGAAACAGAATATTATATTAAAAAGTAAATTTATATACCCCATAAGAATGACAACTACGGCTACTTTTTCAATATTTATGGATTGGCCCAAAACAAAAAGTTGTGCTTTTTTAGGGGCTGCCTTGTTTATCTTCTTCTCATAGCTACTTGTGCACCACACCTCTTAAAAAAACGAGAGAATCAATAACTAAATCAAATAACAGCTTTTATATTAGCTTCCATATCCATCTAATGATTGCTAATAATTCACGTATCATTATCCGTCACTGGAACATTACTATACTGTTTTTATATATAGTATTCATTTTATAACAATAAAAATTATGCATAATAAAATAATAGTACATAAGCAATAGAAAGAGACAACATGACTTTTTCATTAACAGATGGTAACCAGAAATGATACTCATTAGCTTAAAAGAGAAAATATTATTTATTTTAATGTTTGTAAATATCATCTGTGCTCTATTTTTCGTAATGAAATGTAAAAGAGACGAAAGAGATCAGCATACACATGACTATTTTTTAATATCTTGAGAAATGATATGCATAATGCGGCATTAACAAAACAAAATACGCTGTTACATCCTATTCAATGTAAGCACAAAGAAATCCAACTTACGCGTGTTACCCGAACATTGGTATGTTGATGACAAGATACACGTCATGAAAATAAAGTTAGTATTTTTATACAACTATGTTGATTAAATGCACGGACAACAATATTGGGCTGAACCAATTATGATGAAAAACAACTCTTACGTACAAGTTCATTTTAGTTTTTGTCGTTTTTAGTATAGTAATTATTATGGAAATAAAATAATAACAGGACACTATTTCTTCTTATCAATGTTGATTAAATATGGTGGGAGAATGATACTAAACAAGTCTGACTTGTATGATATCTTCTATCGTTATAAAGCTGCATGATGACGGTTATGATTTGCGTTCTAACTTATCACATTTCTTTTTTCTACCCTCCGAATATGCATGAGAAAAAGCATCTGTCCTTTTTCTGGGAAAATAAAATCCCAAAATTTCTTAATTTGGGCGACTATAAGATAACCTATTGTTTAGCATAAAGATTGTCAGTTTATCAAAAATCCGAGAATGTTAACTTGTAGCAGATGGAACAATAACCGCATGATTTTTCTGTTACACAAAGAATTCAATGATAATTTTCCAAAAAAAAAGTGTTAAACTTGGGTTTTTTCACAAAATGAAACTTTTGGCTCGTCTGTAAATCCGAATCATGAGAATGCATTTCTTATTTAAGAAATACTGCCTAGAAAAATATTTTTTTTCTTTTTTTGCTGGTCTTCTGGGTATTGCAGCTATTACGACGGCATCAATAAAAGCACATAACTAATGATGAAAAGCTTTAGCATTATCACGTTACGTATCAAATAATATTGATAGGGTCATTGTTTGACAATCTGCTTTTGTTTTTGTTGTTGTAGTGCTATAATAATGATGGTCATTCTAATTAAATAGTGTAGTGTAATGATTCCATTTAGTTAACAAATAGTAAAATAATGACAATATAGAACATGGGGAAGCTTTAGGGAGTTCGGAAACGTAAAATTAATAAATACAGTAATGGAACCCAATTTTATAATAGAATTTATACAGGGGGAAAGGCGTGTGTCATTTATTTCTTGTTTGTGTGTACGTATGCATGTATAATAAAATATAATTCTTTGAAGGCGTGTGAATAGTTTATTGGTGTTACCAGTTGCGTCCTTGGGGGTAATTAACTAAAAAAAGTTAATGAATGGGCACGGACAGTTTTCTTACTACAAAGACAGAACAGAATCCTTTTTACGTAGAAAAACCAAAACTATTGTAAGAAAATCGGTAAGAAAACTCTTAAATACTTGTTTTGACTTTTTTTCTAAAATAGCAGAAATATTTTTGTAGGTAAAGATATGTTAGGTAAGTTGAATTTGGTTCATATTTTGCTTGTTTTCCTATTTTAGATAATCTATTAACTGGTGGTACGAATATTTGCCAAAGAACATTGTCTATTTGATCCTGATCACGATTTTCAATTTTCTTGTTTTGTCCATTCCCTCGAAAAATCTCTTTTCACTAGAAAATCTAAAAAGAAACCGTTATTAATTTTGTAGATGTTTATATAAATGTTTCTATGACATGAACACAGGATAATAATTTGGCCGCGAATCATTAGGAAAAAACGATAGTATTAATAGTCAGTGTCCCAAATTATATTATGGTAGTTTGCTGCTAAAGAGTACATTGACATGCCCTACATCAGCATTGCTTAGAAAACACTTCTTTTTGCTGAGTGAGTAGTGTTTCATATGAATTCTGTTTGTTTGTATTTAATTTACAGTTATGGAGCTAACAAGAGCATGGGTCCCGATCTCCGTAACTCTCTCTTTTTCGGGATAAATGATGCTATACTCCTGAATCCACATGACGAATCATAAAGATTCTGAAATTGACGCGCAACAATAGTAACGTTTTGGATGCTACTACTAGAATCTTTATTAGTAAACTTCACCGATGGTATTACAATGATCCTGCTAAATTCTTTGATGACAGGTCGATAACTATCAGTAGTTAAAACCCACGGTAGGGTTCAGTCCCGCAAAAGATTATTGTAATCACAGAGAATTTACTAGACCAAATAAATGTCTATTTCGCTTTATCCGATGCTTTGAGAAAAAAATGAGTAAGGATCCTGCTTGTAACAATAATTATATGATAGATACTTTGTATATAATTTACACGAGATAAATAGATAAACAGAAAAAGGCATTTTCTTTATTTATCATGAGTATTATTCCGCGATACAGCGAACTGATACTGTATCACATATCATACAAAATGAAAAACACTGGGTTCCTTAGCCGCACTGTTTTTTTTTTCGTGCTTCCTAAATGATAACAACAAAAGAGCTGAAAATAAATTGAAAGTGTCGTCAGTAATGGTGTTCTTTGTTGTTATACATTGAAATACATGGTAAATCGTCATTCTTGTGCTTTACCTATTGTTATATTTCTATATCCTTCATCGACTTTCTATCACCGCAACTAAATCGGGAATAATACAATTTATAGTTTTTAGTGCGTTTTTTTCTCACTAAAGTTTTATTTCACCACCGCTATCATCATCATAAAAAATGAGAGCAAATAAAAAAAAATATTCTGAAAACCCGAACATTTTAATGTTTATAAACTTAACTAAAACAACAAAGTAAAAAAAAGGGGGAATGATTACACTAGCAGTTAAGTAGAAAGGAGGAAATAGATATTACGGTTGGTAGTAAAGGATTATTAGTAATATTATAAAAAAAAAAAGCTGAATCATTATATACTAAAAAAAACATCTCTCAAGGAAGATCTAAAAAATAGAATAGATTTTATGCATATATTATATAAAGTGTTGTAGCAGTTGAATAGGTACTCAATTGATGATATTATTAACACGCATAAGAGACGGATTCATCAGTGGATTATCATTTGGGTGGTGATGAGTTAATTCAAACTTAAGAGCATTATTATTGTTATTTGTTGTGGTAGCTGTGGTAGCTGTATTACTATTATTAGCATGAGAGGAGGGTAACATGGGTGTACTCATGCTACTCGATGTGGTCGATCCAGGTGACATGGAATCTCGGACCGAACTTGTTTTTGTTGTGCTTGTATTGAATGAGGATGATAAGGCCGACAATGGACGTTTGATACGTGTCAGAAACGACCTGTCACTTTCATCCGTATACATACGCGTAGCATCTTGTTGATCATTTGATTGAGGAGGGGGTGGTGCTACTAAATTATCGAAATCAAAATCATCCACCTGTTGTTGTTGTTGTTGCTGTTGTTGTGATGAATGATGGCTATTGTCATTGTTAGTTGTTGTAGTTATATCAAATGCTCTATATGAAGATCGATGCCGTTGACGTTGTTCTTCTAAAGTTTGTTGCTGTTGCCAGTATTCCAAATTACCCAGAAACCCAGAATCAATGATTTGTCGACCAAAATTCGTATGGCTCAATTTATCAATATCAACAGCCCAGTATCCACCTTTACTTCCTTTATTACGATTACCATCTTGTTGGGTCCGCGGAAGTTTCATAAAACATCGATTCAATGAGAGATTATGTCGTATGGTATTCTAAAAAAATTTCATGTTTTTTTTTTTTTTGTTTCTTTTGTGTATGAGAAAAACGTAGAAAATAAAAAAGCAAACCAGATAGAGAAAATTATCCGGTACTATATGTACATGTAAAAGAACGAGAAGAAAATGTTATACACACCTGCCATCCAGTTTCGTTAGCTTCGTATAGGTTAGGGTATCGAGTTTGAATCCATTCATATATTTCCCGGAGAGTTAATCGCTGTTCAGGCGATGTCAAGATAGCCTGTGCAATCAATGACGCATATGAGTGTGGGGGACGTCTTCTTTTGCGCACAGGCCGGTTCATTATATGTTGTTGTTGAGCTGGTTGCGGGGCTTGTTGCTGCGGTGGCTGTGGCTCCATCATATTTTGTTGTAGGTATCCGTGGGAATAGTTTGGGTAGTAGTATTGGGTATTGTGATGTTGAGTGTTTCCTTGTGGATGTGGAGGAGGGGCTTGAGAAGGCATGTGGTATTGCTGTTGTTGAAGATAAGATGGAGGAGGATGTTGACGTACTCGAAAACCACCGTTATTACTGTTATTATTAGAAGCAGCAGCAGCAGCTGCTGCTGCCGCTGCTGCCGCCGTTGATGCTGCATAGTAAGGTGAAAAATTAGTTTGTTGCTGTTGTTGTAATGCTGATGGATCAGTTGGCTGATGATGAATATAATGCTCCGTCTTCCATGTAGGTGGGAAAACTTTTTCATCTTTAGGAACTGCATTGGTGACATGAGAGACTGATGTGGTTTGTTGTGCCATGATTTGCTATTCTTTTTTCTTTTTGATAGATTACTTAAATCAATTAATAAGGCATCCCTTTTTTTTCTTACATACACCACAAATCGCCTCAATACTCTTCTTCGTCTTTTTCCTTCTCCCTTCCCCCAACATTAAAATGGTAGCGCACTTACTACAAATTCCGATAACGAGTGAGAAAAAGAAAATAAGAAAAAAGCCTTTTAGAAAAAAAAAACTACGGCGATATTTATATATAAGTCTCTTTTGTCTGCCAGTATTTCTCGTATTATTCAATCTAACGTTCTTTTTTAAACGGAAATTATATATACAAAAAGTATCAGCAGCCGTCTTCTCCAGTCAGTTGTTGAATATATGAGAAATATAATACGAGTATTTTTTTTATTTCAGTGCTATTGTAATAGCAGTAATAGCAAAGAGGCGCCTCGGGGACTCTTTTACCTTTGGGGGGAAAGGCAAAACGATGTTCATTGAGCTGTCATGATATCAGCACAGACCTACAAAAGGAAATCTTCGATTTCTCTCTATCCAAATTCACAAACCCAATTACATCATGGGAGCACCAGAAATCTCAATTCTAATGCAGCAAATGTCCCCCCAAATCCCGAATTTACCAAACGCGCGCGGACACACTAAATTCCCCCCACAAGAAGCGAACTTTACCCCAGCATATATATATATATATATTTAGTAGAAAAGAAATATAAATTCGTTCTGGTTTTTTTCTTTGCTTCTTTTTTCTCTTTATTTCTTTATCTCTTTTTCTTCTTTTGTATTCTTACTACCTTTTTTTTGACAACATACATTGGACAAAAAGTTGAATCAAAATAACCATTTGCTTTCAAAAATAATTTCACTATGAATGCAGGTAAAAAAAGAAAAAAAAAAGAAATATTCCGTTCAGACTACAACCAACGTTAAAATCTTTGATTATTAACTCTCCGGATTATTTATTTTTGTTACGCGATTTTCAGAACAACCACCTTTGAATACATCCACCCGATTCCTCTTGGAATGCAATGCTGCTGGATACTTTCCACCTGTTAATGAAGATCCGGTCAACAATAGTAACCGTTGTATGCCACTAACACCTCCGTGGTCTACTCAGCATAGTAATCCTTCTGAGCAACACCCTTATGCACAACATGTTTTTACCGCACCTTACTATCCTAGTCAAGTACTCTTGATTCCAACAATGAAACAACAATACCGTCAACCTCTAACTCCACCTGCTATTCCATCGTCATTTGATCAGTCTCCTTTTGCCACCAGCAACGCTACTGTTACTACTAGTACTCCTACTATTAGCACCAACATTTCGTCGCGGCTTCCTCTTCAAACTAGTACCATGAATACTATATCAACAACGCAACAGCTCGAGCTCCCTCCATCACCACCAAAATCTACTACTACAATAGCTTCAACAACAGTTGGTCGTAAACGTCGAGCATCTGAGCATTTTGATGAGGACGAAGAGGAAGATGAACAGCGTAAAAAGTTACTTGAACGTAACAGAGTCGCTGGTATGTGCCATCCATGTTGTCCCTTCTTTCTTCTTTTTCCCCTTTATTTACTACAACAAATATTATTAATTAAAATACATATTTAACTTTTTTTTCTTATCGTTTACTATTTTTTAGCATCAAAATGTCGTCAAAAGAAGAAGAAATGGATGCAGGATCTTGAAATCCGATCCGAACAAGTTTCGTCTCGAAATAAAGAGCTACAAGATTGTTTGGCTCATTTACGTGAAGAAAGCATGTTCTTACGTAACCAATTATTGACCCATAGTGACTGTAATTGCACTATGGTGGTAAGTTATTATAACTCAAAAAGAAAAGAATTTTTTTTGTAATTACTTCTTAATTTGTTTGATTAATCAAGAATATGTATATTTATTTATTTTATTATAATAGCAAACATATTTGCAACGTTCATCTGCCAGACTTACATTGGGAAATAATAGTCGTACTTCTACTGCTGCAGCTGCTGCCGACACCGTTTCTGAATTAATGAATTATCCTGAGAATCAATATCAAACAAATACTGGGTTTCCATCATCATCATCATCTCCTCTTTCATCTTCACATCGGTCATCTCCAGAAACTTTTTAAAAAGAATTATATGTAGCCGACCTTATACCATATCTTGTGTACAAATTTTTTATAGTAGTAAATAGCATAGTAATAACCCCATCACCCTTTTGACACAATTCTTTCAATCTTTTTTTTTTTCATCCATTCACTTTTCTTGCATATTATGTCTTTTTTTTTATTATCTTTTCCCCTCCCCTTCTTAGCTTATATTAATTCCCAATCAAAACATCAATGTCATTATCATGTAAATAATAAGCCTGAATATATTCTTTATATGTATAATTTTCTATTTTTGCATAATACGTAATAATTTGAATTTTATGTACCATTAATCTATGCATGCTTTTATTTCTATCGACTTCTCTTTCTGTAACAGCTGACTTGAATTTTGATGATTAAATTACGTCAAGCTTTAAAAATAACGCTATCGGCTTTATTTTTCCACTGTTCTTATTTTTTCTCTAAAAAAAAAAAATTCTAGTAATTTCTAGAGTAATGTTTTACATGTCCTTTGCAACACTGTTTTCTACTCTTAGATGACGAGCATGCATGTTTTTAAACTCCTGACCCTTGGAATTTAGTGTAACCTAAAAAAACGATGATCATCGAGTTTCCTTTTTTAAAAAAAACTTCTGTAACAATGCCATTGTTCTTGCGAAGTTCGTGTACAGTATATTCTACACTTGCCTTTTTTGAATGAATTTTCGCCATATATTGTTTTACCTTCTCATCTCTTGTAATACTAAATAAGAACCAGTATTATTAGGATTGTCTTGTTTCTCATTTTTAGAGTCAAAACAGTTAGAATGTAGGGCTCGAATACCATCTAAATCTCTTTCTACGTAATAAACTCATTATCTATAATTACTAAGTCATTATACTCATTTTCTGAATCAATATTGAAGTAAAATTTAGGATTATTATCATTATTATCCTCTAATGATGATTCTGGATTTGGTAAAGATAATTGATTAATACTGATAAAAATAATGCGATTATAAAAAATCACGTTCTCTTAATTAATAGATCAAAAAAATCCCCAATTTATTACTACAATATATAGCCAATTGCCATTGAAGAATAGTAGCTTTTTTAAGCAAAATAGCAAAAAAAACGGGACCTTTCAAAGCAATAGAAAGTTAGCTTTAATCAGTACGAACCCAAGTCTTGCTCCATTATGTATATCGCTTAAATACTCCAATAAATTATTAATAATTAGTTACCATGCAACAAGATACTAAATTAGGTTTTTGTAATTCTTCATAAACTCAAGTAACGATCATTTGTAGCGTTGAAAGAAGCTTTAAAATGTTTGGTTTATTTAGACTTAAATCATCGTTTTACACGACCTATACCTGGTGATATATATATAATGAATTAAACAAATTTGATAATGCCAATAAATACATCTTGAAATATGACATAATAACATCGACTTGTTGCTTATAAAAGAGTGGTGTGTTTTTTCAGATAGATTTCCAACTTTTTGTGTACTTCGCCGCCCACCTTAGGTTACACAATATAAGTGGTATTGTAAAACAAGCAAAGGGTGTTTTTTTCAAAATTGGCTATATGAACTACTTTGTCTATTTTAACTAGCCTATCTCGCTTATATTACTTAATTACTTGCTTTACAACTAATTCTAATGACTGTTCAATATTTCCTATGCACCACATTGTACCTTAATAGTTCTATTTAGAATACTTCGACATTCACTTCGATATCCAATTGAAGAAGACAAATTCACCATAATCACTTTCTCGCTCAATTTAAACAAAATAAAAATTACAAAAGGAAAAAAAAAACATCCAACAATCAGTATAACAAACCGGAAGAGAATTTGCGTACAATCTTGTGGAATGCCATGTGGACATCATTAAATTTCAAAAAAAAAGTAAAATTAATAGAATAATGAGATTTTTTTTAGGCCAATGTAATTATTGATATTGGGTAGATATATCTTGGCCACTTGGTATATCACTAACGATAAGTAGCTATTATCAGTAGAAAGGAGAGACAATGAAAACACTGCACACAACGAAGACCCAGTAGTTTTTAACTAAAACCATCTAGACTTTCCTTTTTTTATATGATATTTTTTTTGGCTTCATTCTTATTCTCTTGCTTTTTTTTTCATTTTTTCATTTCACTTACTTTTTTTCTTTGGCTTTTTTTCTATATAATAACGTTTTATATATATATTTTTTATAATTTATATGCAGCACATTATTTCTTCTGTGGAGATTCCAACTAAACTGCATTCACAGGCTGTCTTATCTTATAGTTATTATTGAAGATTTATCTTGATACGTAATTCACTTACAAAATAAATCTCAGTTCTAATGCTTATAATATATTACCACTCAGTCTCTATAGTTATACTTTTGTTTGTCGTACAATGTAGCAAGCTCAAAGTTAGAAATAGAGTGGTGTGTCCGTATCAATTTCCTCTTAAAATAGGTATATGATACAATTATTTGTTATTATAGAAAACATCAAAATGGTAATTACTTTGAAGCGGAAACTGACCTTTTCGGGAGAAAATAGCAGCATTATCCACCGGTATGTTACATGACAGACAGTCTTACGCTACCATTATAGCCCATGTACAGTATCAAACCAGGAAGTTCTTCAATGTTTAAGAAATATGAACGTGAAATAACAACTCAGAAAGATCTGTACAATACAGCCATGGTGACAAAAATAATAACAATACGTTTTTATTTCTTTTCCCACATATGCAGCTGTTACTGTTTCTACGTATCCAGTCCTAGTAGAATGCCTTAGAATGCCTCCTCGTGTTGATAACCATAAAATATATTTATATACCTTCCTTAGTCATTTCTTTTAGGCAAGCAGTAAAATATAATTAATCACCAGTTATTAGCTTACCACTGATATAAGAAAGCTTATACGTATAAGAAAAAAATGTTTTTTTTTGTAGAACAGGGTAAACCCTTCCTTTCAAGGAATGTCATGCTTTTACACAACTTATATTCTAATTATTACATTATACGTATTTGAAATCTGAAACTGAGCGAAACATCTCTTTGGATGTTAAGATACAATATAATGCGTGTATGTTTATTTAAAAATATAACGTGGTTCATGATCCTTTTTGAGCTCTTTACTGTAGTAGTCGTTTTGATCACACTATTATTTTCTAAGCAACTAACTCTCTTCTGATATCAATCACGTTGAAGATGCAACTGAAATATATAAGACAAGTTAAAATACAGTGGATCCTGTTAATTTCATTTCCGTTAACTTTCAGATTCTCTTTTATTTCACTTTTAATATAAGTAGGGGGGTTGAAACATTAACGGGAGTAATATTCGCACTTATGAAGTTATATTATACATTGATTTTATTGTGTCAGTAGTTTTTAAGAATACAATACAGTCAACCCACGGGTTATTTGTACACCTGAGATTTTCTGGTTTTTCGTTGCAGAACCAAAGACTTCCAACAAGCGAGACTTAATATAAATATTTAAAAACAGCATCTCATCAATTATGCTTTGCTGACATGTTGGAATTTCTCTATTTGAATAATGATTCAGAAGAATACTATACACAATTGCTGAATTATAGTATAGTTTACTCCCGATTAGCGCAACTCGCCCAAAAATCTTGATACAAGTTGCAAGTTGCGATTTCATTAAGTATTTTTAACATTTCCAAAAACAAATGGTGCAGGACCGAGAGATTTGGAAAAGCGGGAGGTGCAAAAGCGGGGCTTGACTGTATGTATTCAGATGAGTTTCCTAGTCTAAGAAATATATGTTGGCCAAACAGTTTATTTTGAAGTTTAGCGCATAAAACACACTAATCCGGCAGGTTCTAGTAATTTGAGTTCTTGAAAATCTTTATTTTTAAAGGAGCTAATACAGCTTGATTTGTATGTTTTCTGAATGACTTTTATCAACTATTCAATATTTTAAAATCATTTTGTTAGTCAGTGTTATTTGAATAATATGTAAATAGTAGAAAAAGAATATAAAATGTAAGTCACGTTGCTAAAGAAGATGAAATAAAAGTGTGTATTATACTTTTCCTGAAGGGAATTGGTACGGACACCCCATATTTTGCTTACCGACACTCCACGAATAAATAGTTATCAATAAGCTCTTAGACCATATAAACTATAGTAACAGCGTTGTCAACACCAATACGTAGCGCTTGTTTGACCGCTCATATGTAACATTAAAAATATATATGACCCCTTGTTTGTCTTGCTTTCATAAGGCCTACGATTCCCACTTGTGTACATAATGAATATAGTAAGAAGCCATAAGAAATATAGCTGATAATATAAGTTTCATAAACATCGCATTTATAAGTCGTATAACGATAATAGTTGTATATTTAGTGTATAAATGGCTGGATACGATGTGATTATATCAATTTGTTCTGTGCCCTTGAAAAAATATAAAAATGAGGTGTCCGTAAGGGCTGAAATTACTTAATATAGTATGTTTTTGGGGTGTCCGTAGCAATTCCCTTTCCTGAATAATGTTTGACTTTTAACGAGATTATAAAACTACATTGACATATATAATCAAGTTACAGTATGATAAAAGTTCTATAATGCCACAAGAAAAGACATGTAGATACTAACAAAGTTCAATAATCATTAATGTATACAGTATCTTCTGTGATGGGGAGCACAACATATGTAAGATAATCATATACAGTAATCAGCAAGAATGGTATAAAGTATATGTTTTTTGTGTAATATAAAGTATAGTTCGAATGAAAAATATAAAATCCGCTTCTATGCAAAGCATTAAATGTATTTTACAGTTGATGTACATATTTACTGTTTTATTTAGTCTTGTAAAAGAAGTATATAGCATTTTACGTAAATGGTATGTATATATGCGGTGTTTCTTTTTTGTTATTCTGCACTCAAAAGTAATTAAATATATCTGGTCTCTATAACTTTCACATCCCTTTTGTTTTCAACAAGGTTCCACTGTATCTCATCATTTCTGAAACTTGTTCTATTATCTGAAATCTATAGTATAGTAAAGAGAGTATTATAATGGATTCATACAGAAATGAAGTGATTTTTTCATGTAAGAATTAAATTTTAAAAGAAACAGTACAAGAATTTTGGTTTGAACCCTTTTAAAACTACGAAAGGTATATACAATTACAAACATCGAGGTGTGAGTTTCATAAAATAATCAGCGTATGATGACAATGACTAATTCGATTATTAGCAAAAAACTCGTGCTCCACTCTATGGAAAGTTCCATCCGACATTCAGTTGTATTTGGCAGAAGCCCAGATGGTACACAGCAAGCAGTCATATTATAATATTAAGAGTAACTGCTGGTTACACTTTCGGATATCAAAAATCTATCATACATTGTATATTCCATGGAAGTCTCTACATTGGTGTACTTCTAGCTCCACTAATGGTCGTTAGTATTAATGTCAAATCGATGAATGAATTGAAACTTGATAATAGTTAGTGGTATTAATGGACTGGATGCACTTTACAAATATCTTGTGGTTTTAGTTTAGAAAACAGTACTCCACTTGGACTAATGTTTTTAAAATAATTCCTAAAGTTGAAACATACTGTGGGTGTACATGCACCGAAGACACCCGAAACCTAATAAATCTTTCTGCCAGTACCGCACCGACAATTGGTAAGCATTGTGGAAAATTTATTTCTGTTTATACGTAATTTATAAGGTTATAGAACAAATATCATAATCGATGTAAGCGCTTTCACAAAAGTAAAGTTATATCCACGAATTATCAATATGTCACTCATATTGGGTGACATTTTGCACTATGGGAAAAGAACTTGTTCGATCTCGTTAAAACTAGTTAAAACTAGTTGGATCTTGGAATTTCTTAAACAAGCTTGTGCAAACTTATTAAAACTTGTTCAGTAATTTTTTTGAAAAAGGGATACAATGAAACTTGTGAAAACTTATTTAAACTTCTTGAAACTTATTGGAACTTGTTAGACAGTGAGAACGCGAAAAATGAGCGGAGCTTTGAAATGAAGTAAAGTCTTTTTTTTTTTTATCCTGTTAATATTTACTCTTTCTTCTTTTAACAAAAAAAAAAAAACGATAAACATGTCTAATGCAGAAAGTGAAGAGCAACACGATGATTCTGTCTATACCATAGATTCAAAAGAAAAAAGTGAGGAAAAAAGGCGATACACTATAACAAAAACACCAGGCCGATGGATTTCACAGGTGCTACAGAAATTGATTGGTTTTATATCTTACCCACGAATTTCCTAACAGTAACGAGCGAGTGTTGCTGCGGCGCCTAGCAATCATAATACAAATACAATGATTTGACTCTGTCACAAACTACGAGTTATGATTAATGGAAACGAATATGTGATTTCAAACGTCAACAACGACCATCTGAATAACGCGTTGTTTTTGATAATGATCTTGAAAGTGTCCGAAATGATTTGATGACACAATTGATGCACATAGGAATTTTATTGAAGATCGTTTTCAACAATAATGTTTAGCAACAACAACAAAATAGATTAATATTTCAAAAACTTTCAGATCACGAGTAGTAGAAGTTTATGAAGGTAAGGAAACGAAAGTTTTGCTTGATCTATGAAGGACCATGGGGTGCTCATTATTGTTTGCATTTTGGTTAAAATAATTCTGGTGGATCTGGACGAAGACACGAGCACGGCTCGCAAAACGAAAAGAAAAGCATAACATTGGTGTTATCCTCTTCTTTACCTTCTATAGTAATCCAAGGAACAGCTTCAAGTTCACACCAATTACTAAGGAAAGTAGGTCCACTTTTAATTGGTCAATTATAAATACTAGTGAAATAACATTGTTAATATTCATAATAGTTCAGGTATTTTTCATAGGGATGCACAAGTAGAGTTAGTGATACTGAAGTTGTATAACCAGTAGTATCAAGTGGCAGAGGTAGAAGAAGTACAGTTGTTGAAAGCCAAATAACCACAAGCTCTACTATAAATGAAGGTATGTGCATTAGTTTGTCACGAATATTATTTATACATAGATATATAGTCGTCTTTCAAAATATTTTATTCAAGGTGTAGCTGTGATTAAACAATCTGAATATAACGAAGTACAAGTACAAGCACAAGAGCTTTTACTAACGAAGGATTAAGGGATTCTTTGACGGAAGAATCAATTTTTAGCAATTCATATGAGAGTGTTGTGTATGATGAATCAACTGTGTGCGACAGCAGCTGGTCATACGAGAGAAGACATAATAGAGACGTTATAGTACAGGGAGCAGCAATCAGATCATCTAGCGGAAGAACAGTAAGTAAGAGCTAAGGGAGAGTTAGACAAAATATTATTTTAAAAAACAATAATTGTAACAATCAAGAGAAACGCAATTCAAACAATGGCTTTACTGTTGAGAAACGGGTTCCTAAGGATTCAACTGCAACATGAAGATCATTAAAAAAGATTGAAAATGAGATGGTTAGTAAACACGCAGCATATTATTAGTAACATAATTTACAAACAATAACTATATTGCTTTTACAATTATGATATTTGTATTATTTACATAGTAGCGCTAGATGTTAATCAATAGTATATAATCATATTTATAAATACAAAGTTGTGACTGATATTAGTGGGTTTTTAAAACTGATGTTTTGCATACGAATGTGTATAATAAAATAGCATGGTATGAGGTCAATATAAATAAAATGAACGTCTATGATCCATTTATTAAAACTTATTGAATCCTGTGAAAACTTATTGAAACTTGTTAAAACTCAGAACTTCAGTTTTAATAAGATCTAACAAGATTTCATGAGTTTATTTTTCCCATAGTAAATTGGCTAGAATAGTCTATATAATCCTAAGAATGGGCTCTTTGTTAAATAATTTGACCTTTCTTGGAAACAAGTAAATGCTCTTATGCTACATAAAACAATAATATCACACACAAAATTAAGTGAAAAGAAAGGGCCTTTTTCCCGTTGAAAGGATAACATACTAGTCGCTAGGCAGGCGAGAGCATAAAACAAATAACTTATCTAGAAACATACCATATTTGAGGTCCTCGATATTATATTTTCTTATTAATATATTTTCAAGATGCTATCGTGGTGCAAGTTGCCAAAAATTAAACTCTATTATTCTTAGCTCCTGCCAGCAAACAATTTCTTTTTTCCATGCCAATGGGAAAATATGGCTGAACCTTCTCGTAGAACTTATCATCCTTACCCAGTGCTTCCCTCTAAGTATAGAGTTTTACAAGGAATACAATAACTCGGATACCTATATGACGTTTCATAGTCTTTGAATACTACGACCAGCCCAAGTCGCTTAAAAGATCAGATCGACAAGAGTGTCAAAAAGAAGACTTGTAGTCCACGTGAGAACGTACTTTTGGTAATACGTAATATCAATAGTTTTCTATATATATAAACAAGTACACACTGAACCATATGTTTTATTTTATTAGTTGCTGTCAAGAGAAATGATACATTCGTCATCCCATTTTTTCTTAAAGTAATATGCTATAATCGTTTTATTCCTGTGAGCGTGTTACAGGTTCTATAAAGAAAACCACTGTTAAAACATCGACCTGTTATCGCCACATACTCCCCATTCATATCCATAACCAGTCACTCATACGATGAAAGTCATCTATAATCGACTAAAAAAAACATGCTCAATTTTATATGCTTTGCTTGTAATGCTTCATGAAGTTGGAAAACCATCTTCTTGGCTTTACACTAACGTGATGTTTCTGTCATATTACTAGTATAAACTGCTATCGTTTTTGTTTATAATAAAGACATGTTGAAAATTATTGGAAGTTTCCCTTGTGGTAAGGTTAATGTTCAGCATGATCAAGATCGTTGGTGCAAAAAAAAGACAGTAGCAGGCGCATAATTTGGTGAGATTTGACTAATAGAGTGAATTGGAAAAGAATAGAAACAGTGTGTAAGTTTTTTTTTTTTTTTTTTACATCGCGTCAAGTCCGCACGTGTTCCGTTTATTTTTTTTTTATTTTTGTGGTTCCTTCCTTTATTTTATCGCCGTAAATTTTTCCTATATTCTTCTACTTACCAGCATAATAATATTTCAACAAATATATACATTCACAATGTCAAGTATGATGGGAGAATCGAGTTACAAGCTTGCAAAAGAAGCAAAACGCACTTCTGATATGTTAATTTCAACTTATAACGATGACTTGGTTCAAAACGTATGTCGCGAAATCCGAATGCTTCACGCTCGTGCTGAAGCAAGTGTACGTGGAATGCGTAACAGCAATACAGCACCACCCAACGTCCCATCACAACTTACACAAATCATGTTGCACCATCTTACGATAAAACGTAACAAACGAATTCTATTTGCATATCATCACCAACGATTGGAAAAACTCAAAGAATTATCTTGGGGTATAGGAAGACAAAGTCAGGAACGACAAATCAAAGAGGCACTTAGTAAAGAGGAAAATGATTTCCTGGAAAGTTATGGAGATTTGGTGAACAACTACAAGAGTCATTTTTTGGATATTGATTTGGGTGGTAATGGAGGTGTTGGTTTAGATCCTCCGCTTGATTTGTTTATTGAAGTTCGAGTGTTGCGTGATGCCGGTAAAATTATTACAGAATATGGCGAGTTAAATCTGACAAAAGGAAATCAAGAGTTTGTTCGAAGGTCAGATGTTGAAACGTTGATCAAGGCAGGATACCTTAAACATATTGCATAGAACTTAATGTATAATCAATATATATGACCCTTTCTTATTCTTTTTATTTCTTTAAAAAAGTCACACAAAAACATTTCATTTCCCTTTGTTATTAAGCTTCATCCATTCATCCATACATACCATTCTTAATTGTTCATAATGCTCGTACATAGTTGTTCTTTTTTTTTATTCATTATCATGTTTATATAAATTACATAAAATAATAATTCTTGTTTTGGTTTTCTAGAAAAAAAAAGAGAGGGATTTTCATTACATAATCAGGATAATAATTGTCTTATCTGTGTAGCGACATTTATAAACACCCACTGCATAAAACATAGTGAATCTATAGATTATTAACAGTTTGATATTACTACTTATATATCAGGTATAATATGACTATCGATAGAATACTAGTGCGTTATTGACATCTTAAATGTGTAAGGGTATCAACTAATTGAAATAATTACCATAAAAACACCTGTTGTCATTTTCTTGAAGGCTTGATGTATTGTTAAGTTATATTTGTGGGAGTTTTATAAAATGGTTGACAATACAGTTGGGTTAACAGAAAGATTAGACTTAAAAGTTGTCGAGCAAGATAAGTTTCGGAATTGATCCAATTTTCACTCAAAAGAAACACCATGGGAAATAAAGTGAACAAAAGTGAATAAAGTGAACTTGTGATTTGAAAGTCAGTAGTGTATTCCTTTTGTGGAAAGCAGTGTAACAAAAATAATCCAATCATAACTCGTGAAATAAGATAATATACATAAGATTATTGTAAATATTTTATTATTAAAAATTCAAATCATTTATATTATTATATATTATTGTTGGAATGGGGGCGTTCGCGCGCTGATTGGGAAGTAACTGGGAAGCTATATGTTTCCTCAGTCGTCGAGCAGGTGAAAGAGCGGGAAAGGAGAATGAGGAAACAGGTGGAGGAGGTTGTTCGGGTTTGTGTGGACTTGCTATATATTATCGTTGTTGTTGAATTGTAGATGATCATGATGATGACGAAGAGATATTACTAAATTTTTATTACCACTGTACCTACATTTGCTCTTGGCTATTCGATAAAAAAAGCCACTTTTAGTACATCTAGTTTAACTTACATCGACAAATATGATCCTTGATTTCGTAATATTGAAGTAGGTAAAGCTCCTCGTAGGCTGAATACACTCATATAGTTTCTACTCATATCTGTTTGTACCAAATGATATATAAAATATTGTTAGATATTGTTACTTACCTAGCCCACTGAACACCAACATAAAACTTGCCGAGTCATTTGGATTTGTCCTATATAAGAATTAAATGTATAATATTATAGTTTTAATTATATTAATGTATAGACGTACCATATACAGATGCCAGACATAATCATTCGCTCCAAGAAAACTTGATACATTGGTGAGACTAGTACTTACTACAAGGACTAGTGGTGTAAGTGGCACATATTTTGTTGAGCTTATTTTATGTTTTAGACGAGTATAAAGGTATGTTTCCTGTTAAATTTGCGCTATAAATTATGATGTGTGAGTATTATACATAGGCAATCTTTACTTCGCCATTAGAAGAGGGATGTCCCCTTCGTTTAGCAAGGTTGTATTCGGCAGTACACTGTAAATAAAAGCTGCACATTATCACCATGAAAAGGATGAATTCCATTTGTCACCAATGTTGAAAATATCAAGAGCTATCCCAGAATGTTTAAATTAACACTGATCAATAATAAGTATGTTTTGATCAATCCTGGGATGGTTCCAGCAGATGTTAACATTGTAGCCGGTGTGGATGTTTTTATATTAGATTTATAAGTAGATATATTTATTCAGCTACAACAGATGCTTATGTATTTTTATAGTGAGCACCAGTAATATTATCGTATATTACAACGTAATTGTTTATTAAGATAACTCAAGTTCTTTTGAGATAATATATGTTAAGCAATAATGATTTTAATATAATCAAATCTAGTACAGAGATATTATGTCTGTATGTATTGAGTCTTTATAATGTGAATTCAGTTGTTATTAAATTCAAATACTACTTTAATACGTAGTCAACAAATAAATATATAAAATAATAAAATAAGGATTTTAAGATAATCTCTTAGTTAAAATAAAATAAATAAAACAACCCAATATACGGTGTTGAGTGATCAATAGAAAATAATTTTAAAATAAAGATTGATTGAATAACTGATTGATGGTTTTTATTTGGTTTAAAAAAGTTGGGGTTTATATATCGTTTACAAATGTTCCGCAGTAACTTTCTATTGTTACGCAGCTAATTCCGCAGCAACTGTTTAATGTCGCGCAGCTATTACATGTGATTATTTAATTTATAATTTGGGGGGATAATTATATAGTTGTTGTACAATCGGTTGATTCATGAAAAAAGGTAGTAGAAATGAGAATATTCTGATATGAATAAATATTCAGAATATTCATATATAAAAATAGAAAATAAGAAAAGTTGTTTATGTAAGGGTTACAACATCACAGATTTACCAAGGGGTCAAAAAGCTTTTTTACAAAGATTTGCAAAGTGAGAAAAAAAAACTTTGGTGACTAGTTACTTTTTGGTGTGCTAAGCCTTGTGGTTCTAATATGGAAGTTTGTGTACAAAAAATGGTTCACTTTGTTCAATTTGTTCACTTTTTGACCCATATAAGGAAGTTTGTGTACCCAATAATGTTCACTTTACTTCCCATGGTGTTAAAGAGGCTAAGACTTACTGTATTTCTAGCGTCAATTGGTCACTTTTCTGCAGTGTTGGGTTTCTGACTGGCGGAAACCTTTTTTCATTCAATCATTATGTTTATGGAAATATGAAATGAAACGTTTCATTGAAATAATAATAAAAAAGAGAGATAGAGTGAGAGTATATATTTATATTTAAGTTATGAAAAAAGATATTCTAATGTCTATTTTACTTCTGCTAAGCCAGTGAGCCTCGTTGTTATCTCTAAAGTTCTAGGTTTGTCTACATAAAAATCCTACTCCTCTGTATAGATCATGCAACTGATAAATTTAGCTATTGTACATTGACAGTAGATGTTGGGGTTTAACCTGTGAAGCCAATATACTGAACAATGCGCAATATTTATGTTGAAGTTATTATTTGCTTGCACAGTATCTATATATCAATGCAAAACCAGTGCTTTTAAAAAGACATTATTGTCATTTCTGTGTTATTATACTATATATTTCTATAGTTCCTGTTGTACACCATATATTGTAACGCTATAATAATAATAGTAACAGATATAATACTGTTACTGCTCACTATAACGATACACCCTGTCAGACCAAAAGTGTATCGTTATATCGAATTGATGGTCAATGAATCTCTGGTTAATTCTAAGAGACCGTCGATTCCGACCTATAAGTACATATGCTATAATCTTCTTTTTCACTTTATTGGAGCGGAAATACAAAGAAATAAATATAAAAGAAAGTAATACATGATAATAAGTCTATGATCTTCTTTTTCGCTCTTTGGACATTTCTGTTGATCTCGAATTTCCTTCTTATATGATCATGTCTAGTGAATCTAATACTACTCAACAAACTCAAGAACAGCAGCAACAGCTGCCCTGTCGTATGGCACACGTCAATCCTTCATCTCAGATAATTCAAATATAAACTAAATATAAAAACACTAAAATAATCTCACATCGGTTACTATCTAAATACACAAATAATAATTCTACCACAATGACACCTTATAATAATATAATACAAACATAATAATCAAACATAATTTATTTATTCATAACCACATAATATACAATTTATCATAATATAACATTATCTACAAATACAGGAAAATACACATCTAAAACATATATATATAAAACTTACTTGTAATAGAAAATATCTTTTTATCTTTTTTATCATCATATTATTTTCATATAATAAAACAGCTGAAAGATTCTCACAAGACTTATTCTGTTATCATTTTTATGTTACCTTATTTTCTTGTTAAATCATATTCATAAATGCTTTATGCCCCAAGACCCTTTACAATCGTCATTGCATCAACAGGAGCACGTCATTGCTTCCTTACAAGAACAGCCTCAACAGTAACAACAGATGCTTGAAGCTTTGGCCATTTCACAAGCAGCTCTACTTCTAAGTTCTCAACCTCATACTTTGCCTACTCGGCCTCACTTTGACTGGCTTCCTTCAAAGGAGCTCCTTCAGCTTCTTCCCGAGCTCACTGAAGATTTAATTAGTCACCAACTTAGCGATGACCAGAAGAAATCTCTAATTAACAATTACCCTGTTATACAAGGAATACGTTTCACAGCACCTCAAGCCATTCTCACTGCTGCCTCCTCCCAGTTCAATCGAGCACAAAGTAGGGAAGATTCTACTCTTCGCCATTTACAATACCAGTTGTCTGTAGTATTCTGTCCTTTTGACATATTAGCAAATGAACTATTACAAATTCTGCCTCAAGACCAGCTTGTGTGCTTCTTTATTATTCTTCGAGATACTCGTACTCTTCTAATACATGCCAATAGCTCCATTAATCAAGCTCGCAATCATCTTGCTTTGCGTGCTATTAATCCCTCTTTCTCAGTGACCAATAATAACTCGACTTACACTATGGCTACTGACACTTTTCAAACTACTGCTTCTCAACAAGCCTCAGCACAACACGCCCTTCGGGATGCTCGTCCTCGTTTTAGACGATCTCTTACAAATAATTCTAGTACTAATCAGACCAACAATTCTCTTGCTATAACACCAAATAATAATTCTCATTTTTTTTCAACAAGGGGGCCATTCAGGAGAAGCATTTTGGTCCCAAAGCAACCAATCCAATAATTACAATCACAGCAGTTATTACACCAACCAGCACCAATGACGTCAGCACGACCAATCAACCAACAAATTCAGCAACAACCTCAACAGCACCAATCTCAACAGCAACAATCGTCAATAGTCGGTGGTTGTCTCAGTCTTTTCAGCGCTGCTTGGGCTCACTTGTCTCGCAGCCCTTGGGTTCACTCCATTATCAAATATGGTTTCAAAATTCATTTCGACTGACCACCACCACGCCCACATTCGCATATAAATCACCAGCAGCATCAATTACTTCAATAAGAAATCACCCAACTCATTCAAAAACGAGCACTAGAACCAGTATACAACCAATCACCTGGTTTCTTCAGTCAGATGTTCATTGTCCCTAAAAAGAATAGGGGTCATCGCCCAATTTGCAACTTAAAACCACTGAGAAATGATTCAGCTTACAGGATTTTGCTTTCGATTATGCCCACGAACAGAAATTTTTCATCTACGAGCTTTTTTTTTTTCATGCCCGGCCTTTAAATTTTAGCCAAAGAGCAGGGAATTTTCAACTATGAACTTGCTATTTTCGCGAGTGAGACTCTAATTTTTTATATAAGAGCTTAATAATTTCATGAACGAACTCAAATAATTTTATGAGCGATAGTGAAAGAGTTCGTTCACGAAATTATTAAGCTCTTATATGAAAAATAAAAAACCACAAGCGAATTTTCTAAGCCCGCTCTTGAAAATTAGAGTCTCACTCGCGAAAATAGTGAGTTCGTAGTCGAAAATTCCCTGCTCTTTGGCTAAAATTCAAAGGCCAGGCACGAAAAAAAAAAGCTCGTAGATGAAAAATTTCTTTTCGTAGGCGTGATCGAAAGCAAAATCCTGTATTTTATACATATTTTTTTTAAATGATTAGTATCTTAAAGGGTGTAAGTTGTTTATAACTTGCACCATGACTCTTTATGGTTATTTCTCTTAGAGAAATGTTCTCGAATTCCAATAAAAAAATAAATTTTTTGTCTTTGTTGAATTCGAAATATATATATTTAGTATATGAATATTTTTAATATAGAAAGTCTATTAGTTTATTACTAATAAATAATTTCTAAAATAATTAAAATACTTCAAAATATTTTTAATCTTAAAATAAATGAAACTAATTATGGTGCATTCTGACTTAAACCATCATTTGTCCAAAATTAAAAATATTTTAAATCCCGTTGGTTAATATTACATCCATGGTTAAGGGTATCAAGTCCCATATGTAACATATAATAATAGTCAAA